>CBVK0100247316.1:951-16831 GCA_900067695.1 Picea abies | reverse complement strand
GAAGTCGGCCAGGAGCTTGTTTGGTCGACAACCTGAGGATAAAAAACCCTCGATGAAAGGAACTCCCCCGATGGAAACACCCAAGGTACCTGACCTAACTATGATCCATGTAGACTTATTACATTATTAACCCACACAGGGGTGCGGAAATTTCGTTTACAAAATTTTTGTGCTGGGGTATCAGATACCCAAGTAGAACCAAAATTGTCTTCATCAAATTTGCATCTGATGATGCATCTTCACGGCACATGAGTTGACCCCTAGCTGAATAGGCGGTCAACACACTGGAAATGATATAGCATCAATATAGATAACCAACCCTTGAATTAACACAATGCTTTAGATATCATTAAATGCTCACATATAATAGACTTGCTGCGTCACTATACTAAGGGTGACGTCAGCTTTGTTCTAGGGTTAGTTAAATAGGCAAGGACGTCAACGTTTTGCAAATTTGGCCAATGGAAATTATCAATTCGCCAATGCCTATCTTCAGATGACTAAGCCACAATGTTTCACATTAACCAAGATCTCAAAAGAGGCATGACGTCATCATGAATCTAGGGTTCGTGAGACGTTAGGGTTAGTTAGGGTTTGAAATTTACGAAGTTTAAAAGTGTTGTTTTGGCACAAGAATCTCAACCTTGGAGTTCTAGACTAGTGCCTTAGGGTATAATGGAGTCAAGGAGCAAGGGCTAGGTCTTGGGAGAATCTAAATTCAAGGACAACAGAGTTAGGCTTGATGGTGCTGCAATGGCAGGGCCATGAAGTCAAAACCCTAAGGGGAGGAGGTTCATTCCGGTGTTGCTTAAGCAAGGCTTCATGCTCCTCCCTCTTTCCTTAAAAATCCTTGGCAAAAAACGACTAGCTTCAAAACATAAATCTAGGGATGAAAAAGTGTTGCAAATACAAGGCCTTTCAAACCCTAAAAGTCAAAACCCTAGGTGTAAACTCAATTAGGCCTAGGATGTCTTCTTTCTTCAATTTATGTTTCAAAACTAACTCAGAAAAAGGGGAATTAGTGTAGCAACGGCTAGGCTATATTCTCCTTAATCAATGGCTAAAACAAGTCTTCTATCATGGGGACATGAAGCAAGGACCTACTTGTGTGCTTGCTACCTAGGGTTTCAATGATTAAGCAAAATAATAACAATGTAACCATAAATGTAAGAGATTTAACCTACAACCATTCATTCAAGAAGTTTTGCATGAGAAATACACTTACAAGTCAATGAAGAGCTTATCAAACCCTAGGTGTAAACCTTCCAATGATAGAAAACACCATAAAAATGCCAAGAATGATCCTCCTCAAGTGTAGCGCCTCAACTCCAAGAGCAAAATACCAAGACAAAAGACTAAAAATGATTCTCTCACAAGAGAGTGAGTTGTGTTATGTAAAAATGAGAGGCAACGTCCTCTCTTTATATCATCCTAATGACCTTTAATTACAAAACAGGTCATTTAAAACAACCGACAAGGCTGACTAACAATATTACACTATTTGTCACATTAAATGCTAAAAATGTCACAATATGAGCTCAAAAGGGAGACGTCCGGGCCCTCTGAGGGAGACGTTGGCCCTTTTTGGGCAAGATCAGCATCCAGGAAGCAAAACGTTGGCCCCTCTAGGGCTCCTACAAGCTACCACACGTGCCAAATGATCCCAGCACACTGCCACATGCTCCAGAAAACGTCCAGTTGCCTCAGGTGACGTCCTGTCCATCAAAAGCAATCATCTCATCTGCAGTGGGTGATCCCCCTAGGTCGAGCTCTGCCAAAGCGTCCTGGGTGAGGACATCCTTCTTCTTCCTCGTGTAATGGCTCATCACGAAGTTGTCCTGCCTCTGCCATCCCAGCAACCATTTGATGGGCTCTTCAGCCCCATGGAGGTCCGAGCTAATCATCTCCCCATGTGTACCGGTCCTCTGGCACCTGTTCGCCGGGTATGGTCCTGCACATCAAAGACTACGCCCTCCATGGGCTCATCAGTCCTTGGGATCATAGCAATGTCAATCATATTTCATCATTAAATTTATCAAATACATGCATGAAATCCCTAGCATATCATCTAAGAGCTCAAAGACATTACACAGATCTACTATACAAAGTTGAAGAAGACTAACAGAATAACCTATTGGGCTAATACCCACAAGAGATGGAAAGTTTCCTCAAAAGATCATTCAAGCCATGTTTTATGAGGTGATGTGGTCTAGGGATGTCCAGTCACGGTAAGACCAAGGGCAAGTGTTGTCTATGGGTGCCTTTGTAGGAGGCGAGCTGTACCCGTCATGGATGCATTTTTTCCAAGCCCTTTATTGCCTTTATTTTTTGTTTTATTGTTTTTCTTTCTTTTTTACTTCAAGGTCTGACCAGAGGACACTGCCTTGGCGTGGTGACCAGAGCTGATAGTGTTACCCACTAGTATCTCCACAGAGATGATAAGGCTGGCTCGTGATGAGACCCCCTTTCCCTTGGCCATGCAACCAAAGGTCACTGCCCTGGCATGGTGACCAGATAATGGCAATGTCATACTGCTGGATACCTATGAACATAATGGGCCGGCTCGTAATGAGACCTCCCATCCTCTTGGTTAGGTCTTGTTTTCTTTATTATTTTTCTTAGGGTCCCTTTAGTTTCTTATCGAGAGGCCTTTTACTGCCTTCTCGGGGATCCCCTGGGCGAAGCATCTCTAGGTTTCTTTTCTTATGGCTTTTATCTTTTACCAACTTTTACCCCCTGGGCCTTTAGCCCCTTCTTCCCACAAGACAAAGTGTAACCCTCAAAGGTCATCCTAATGGCTGGACTAGGGGAGTGGGATCGATGTGTGGGAGATAAGATGAAAAATGATAGAATGGTGGGAGCGGAAGATGGCTCTGCAAATCCCCTTTGGTGGCTAACCAAGACCCATGAATACAAGCTTGCTAAGTCACCCCATCAATCACCCCAACAATGGTCAAGTGGATTGGTGTAAGATCCAAGCAGTTATCAGAAATGAAAGGAACCTAATGCATATATAAGAAGGTCATAATGATCAAATATGACACATACCATGATACCTTGGACCAATTACCTCATGGAGCAAGAATCCTCTCTGATGCAAGTCCAAGCCGATGGTGATGGAAGTTGGTGCTGCTGACAGGACAAATCTAGCGAAGAAGAAGAAAGATGGGCCCTGCAGGGCCATGCTCAGGTCAATCCTGCTCTCGGCACTTCATGTCTAGGACCTATGGGCCTCAAGACATGATCTCCTAGTTATCCCTAGATATCGGGGATAACACGCCCAAACACTTTCTGGTGCTTGTCAAGGATTCTTTTGATCTCTGGTGTGTAGTGCACCTTTCCCTTCTCATCCACCCGTGTTGAGACCTTACATTCCGCTGCTTATACAATTTCTTCCCTTCTGAAGATGGCTTCCATCCTCTTGGCCGTGACCACTCTGGCAGAGTTACCTGTCATGCCTCTGAGCACAACCTTCCGTCCTCCTTCCTCCACAAAGGACATTTCCATGGTCTTGTAATTTGTGGTGATGGGTCCTAAAGTGCTGAACCACTGCACCCCTAGGATGATGTTGGTATCGGGAAGATCCATCACATACACATCCTGAGCTAACTAATGCCTTCCCAAGGTGAGTTTCATACCTAGTATGTATCTGTTACAGGGCATAGTACTACCACCTACTACCTCCACTTTGAATCCTTCAAACTCTACTGTAGGTATGTGCCTCCTCTTCAGTAATGTTGCATCAATGAAATTGTGGGAAGCTCCTCCATCAATCAGAACCGACACTCTCTGTCCTTGCAAGACCCCTCTCATCCTGAAGGTGTTGAACTTGGGTACCCTGCTGATAGATGCCAACGTAGCCTTCTCTCCAGCCGCACAGTCTAGTTCTGGAACCTCCTCTTCTGCTGCCTCTAACGTTTCGGCCTCCATGTTTTGTATCTGACCATACTCATCCTCTTCTTCGTCATCTGAAGTGACCTCAATATAATGTACCTGTCCTCGTCCCATGCACTTGTGTGAGGGATTCCATGGCTCCTTGCATGTTAAGCAGAGTTGCTTCCTTCTCAGTTCCCTCTTGGTGTTGTCATCTATTCTGCCACGGCCCTTGTCATAACCCTTAGGGTCACGTCCTCCCTGGTTTATTGGAGGCCTTTGATCTCTTCCACCATTGTTAAGAGGTGGTCTGGGTATGAATTTTGGTTTAGTAGCTGGACCCAGATCCCTCGTCTTCCAAATGGCTTCCTATAGACTAGTAGGCTTTGTTATCCCCGATATCTAGGGATAACTAGGAGATCATGTCTTGAGGCCCACATGGTCCTAGACATGGAGTACCGAGAGCAGGAGTGACTTGAGTAGGTATGTGCCTCCTCTTCAGTAATGCTGCATCAATGAAATTGTGGGAAGCTCCTCCATCAATCAGAACTGACACTCTCTATCCTTGTAAGACCCCTCTCATTCTGAAGGTGTTGAACTTGGGTACCCCACTGATAGATGCTAACGTAGCCTTCTCTCCAACTGCACATTCTAGTTCTGGAACCTCCTCTTCTACTGTCTCTAATGTTTCGGCCTCCATGTTTTGTATCTGACCATACTCATCCTCTTCTTCATCATCTGATGAGGTGACCTCAATGTAATGTACCTGTCCTCGTCCCATGCACTTGTGTGCGGGATTCCATGGCTCCTTGCATGTGAAGTAGAGTTGCTTCCTTCTCAGTTCCCTCCTGGTGTTGTCATCTATTCTGCCACGGCCCTTGTCATGACCCTTAGGGTCACGTCCTCCCTCGTTTATTGGAGGCCTTTGATCTCTTCCACCAGTGTTAAGAGGTGGTCTGGATATAAATTTTGGTTTAGCAGCTGGACCCAGATCCCTCATCTTCCAAATGTCTTCCTGTAGGCTGGTAGGCTTGAAGGCCTTAACCCAACCCTTCAAGGGTTCCATCAATCCTTCTGTAAAGAGCATCATGAGCCTGGTTGGGGACATATCTTGCACCATCACTGCCAATCTCTGGAACTCATCAATGTACGCCTCAGTCGTACCTGTTTTCTTGAGTTGGGTGAGCTCCCGGAAATGTAACTCAGGATCTCCTAGATCAAATCTATCAATGAGCCTCTGAGTGAATTCTATATAGGATACAATCTGGTTGTGGCCGAGTGTGGTGAGCCCATGGTACCACCAGTCGTGGGCCTTGCCATCCAAGTACATAGTGGCAAACTTGATGGCCTCCATCTCTCTCATGGGGTTAAGCTGCAGGTAAGTATCCAGCTTCTGCACCCATGCTTGTGCTGTCATCTTAGCCGTACCATCAAAGTATGGAATCTCTATCTTCCCTGCCCTTCGCTCAAACTCAAAGCTGCCCTTGTGGTTCGTCCTAAGTTGGTTTCTGAACCTGAGTTGACAATACTGGTCTAGGGACATCTGTCTTTGAACTTTCATATCCAAGCTGTAGTATTCCTTGGTACTCCTGGCTAATTGTGCCACAAAATCTTCAACCTGTTCATGCTTCTCTTGCTCATCTGTAAATGTGGGCATGTATGGTCTGCGGTTATCTCTGCTACCTAAGTGTTGTCCTAGCGGTTCATCTGTGAACACTGGCACGTACGGCCTATGATTGGTCCTGCTACCCATCTTCCCATGGAATGTGCCACCTCCAAGACTTCATTCGGATCCTGGTGTTTTCTCCGGGTTATATCTATCTTCCTCATGGGTTCTACCAGACCCTCTAGCCTCCTTTTTCCCATACGTATCAGGATCTTTGCCTCGATGGGTTACTTGCATCAGAAGGTCAGTTATCCTCGTTTGGTTCTCATTCATCTTTTGTAGATTCTCATCAACTTTCTTCAAGGTTTCAGAGATTTCGGCCTGTCCCCTTCTACTGGTTTCATGATACTCATCCAACTATTGGACCAAGGTGCTTTCTGTGCGGTTCATGTTTTGTTGGAAATTATCAAATTTAGTTACTAAGAGAGCCAAGCCCTGAGGCTCATGGTCGTCTCCTGACCCTTCTATTTCTCCCTCTGTTTCATTGTTGTTTATCTTCCTTCGACCCATGGCAATTCCCCTATACTTCTACATGCACAGATCTCTCCGCAGGTTTGGAGGATCAAGGCTCTGATACCACTGTAATGATCCCAAGCCAAATTCTTTCTTGGAATCACTAACTACTACTAATTTATTGAGTTTCTAAGTGCAAACAAGATTCATGAACACATGGAGATCACAATATATTCAAAATGTAGAAGCACAAGCAAAGATCTGACCTTTTTATTATGAGCAATGTAAGATCAATACAATAGATGGACGATCTGGTATAAACCTCAGATGGCCGTACAAGCAATAGATATGAGATGCTACAAAATGCTCCTGACAATATAAAATGAGCCTCCAAAGGCTGGATATATAATGAAGACTAAATCAAGAAGATCTGCCACGTCCTGATAGAATATTGAAGCCCTGAATAATTCTGCCCTGCTACCAAAAGTGTCCAATCATCCCTAGAAAGATGCCAAATGATAGATCGGGCAACTGCAAGGAAAGTCCAGATGTCCAAATTCCCAAATACACTCTCAAACTCCATAGATGTGAATTCTCCACTGAATGATGTGACCCACTAGATGACTGAAACCCTCGCTGGTTTGACCCTGATGAAGGAGATCTCCAAATGATCTGAAACGTGATGGTGAGAACAACCCAGGTGCCCGAATCTCCAAGATCCCTCTCAATCGTTGTAGATCTGAAATCTCCACTGAATGGTACGCCCTACTGGATGACTGAAACCCTAGCAGGTTTGGCCCTGATGAAGGAGGCCTCCAATTGCTATGAAACTCTCCAAGAATATAGATCAGGCTATTAGAATCCCGTGGGAGAAGTTTCAGGCTCAGATCTCAAGCAGATCTCCCTAGATCTGAGTTTTACTGAATCGCAGGATGTCCCCTATGGCTCCCAGACGTCCCAATCTGCAGACAAATGTAGAATGATGATAACCCCCCAGGCCACTGAGTCTCCTTATTACCTCTCTAAGAGGTGGGGGACATTACATACCTGCAATTCTTTCTTGCTCTTATGAATTTGATGCTTCTGCCATAAACAAGAAGATACATCTGTCACTTCAGATGCCACTTCACTACTCCCTTTCAGTTTATAAATGTTATCAACCTTTGTTTCCTTCATCACTACTAAACTACCTTTCGACAATATGAATGCTCCGCCTTGACCTGTATACTTATATCCACAAGAAGCCAACACTCCCAATGAAATCGAATTTGATTTAAGCTCAGGTACATATCTAACATTCGTTAATTCCCTAACAATACCATTGAACATCCTAATTCTAATACTTCCAACCCCAACAGTTTTACATGGAATACCATTTCCCATAAACACTACACTCTCATCAACAGATTGGTAAGAAATGAACCAATTTCTATGTGAGCACATGTGGTGGGAAGCACCTGCATCTAACTGCCATTCTTCTTGATATTGTAAATTACTAGAAACGGATAAAAATTGATTAGTCATACCTGAATTTGTTACAGCCAAATTTGCTTCCTTTGTAGAGTTTTCTTCAGATTCCTTTCTCTTCTAACAATCTTTCTTGAGATGTCTTGTTTTGCCACAATACCAACACTTTTATTTACCCTTTATGTGTCTTGACTTAGATCGAGAAAAACTTCTCTCATTCTTCTCTTTAGTTCGACCTTTGACCAACATCACTTCTGAAGTTGAGGTTTCTTTACTAGATTTTCTCCTCATCTCCTCAGCCAACAAATCTCCCACAACAGAGTCATAATCTAAAACATTTGTTGAGCTAAAGCTAATAGAGTTGACTAGATTATCCCAATACTCAGGGAACTGACACAATAGTGTAATAGCCTTATCTTTATCTTCGAATTTAACTTTCATACTAGTGAATTGAACTATAAGGGTATTAAAGGTATGTAAATGGTCAACAACTTTTGTACCTTCTTTCATCCGCAAACTGTACAACTGTCTCTTCATGTAGATTGTGCTTGTCAAGGACTTCGTTATATATAGACTTTCCAACTTGCTCCATAAACCTGATGTTGTATCCTCTCCTACGATATTAAACATAACCTCATCCACCAGATATAAACGAATGGTACTAAGAGCTTTCACATCCAGATCTTCCCATTCCCATTTTGCCATGGCTGTTGGTTTCTTTGACTTGCCTGCCAATTCTTTTTGCAACTGATTTCTTTGACTTGCCTGCCAATGCTTCTTGCAACCCTTGTTGCACCAATAAATCCCGTATCTTAAGCTTTCAGAGTTCAAAATTGTTTTTACCGTTGAACTTTTCAACTTCAAACTTTGAATTCTGCATCTTAGCCATTAACACAAAAAACTTCTAATGCCCAAATCACTTCTTATAAAACCCTTTTAAATGTGGAGGAATAATAACTAATTTAAAAAAATTCAATCCAAAAACCTTTTAATAATATATAAAAATGTTTAATAAAAATCTTTTATAAAACAAAAAAATTCACTTTTTAAAGTTTTAATTCCTCCACTCTTTTAAATATTAAATATTATATTCCAAATATAATACTTCCTTTTATACCTCCACGTCCACCTGACTTGTGGAAGATTCTTCATACCATAAATTTTTTACCTTAAGTTTTTACCACATGACTTTAAAAACATGCCCTTCTAAAAACATGCGAATTTAATTTAAGAGATCGTGATTTTTTTTTATTTAAGGGAGTCGTCGCACCTTACGATCTCAAAAAACTTTGCACCTCCCGATACATTAAGATCGCGACGATTCCTGGTTCTTACTACCACTGGAGTGCGTCGATCTAAAAAAGTCTCCGCACTATTTTTCAACCCTTAATCGTGGCGAGTAATAAAACGTCGCACTCTTCGAGAGGAGGGATCTGCGGTGATGTAGAAATCGACGCACTTTATACAGATGTTGCTGCTTTTCTGAAATTTGACGTCCTCTCCTCCAACTAACTCCGATACCACTTGTTAGAATTGCAAATGCGGAAAACACAATTTACATATGATAAATAACAATCACATAGATAAGAAATACATGGATTTCACGTGGTTCACCCATATGTTGAGCTACGTCCACCAAGCATAGGCATTGATTGTCTTATTATTTAGATCATGGAGATTACAACAGACTAGCAAGTTTTCGCTCTGTTTCTCTCACTCAGTTATTTGCCTCTACGGACTTACATGAATTTATATATTCACACAAAAAACTGATTCCATCTTCGACCAACACTCTTGCTGCATCACAACCCGTCACAGTGTGTATAACACAAACAAACCATAGGAAAACACATAGTAATGGCAGAGCATTGATATTATTGAACAAGTTTAGAAATATTTTTATGGTTAAATTATTTAATGGTGTAACATGAAGGTTAGGGTAATTTACAAAGGTAAAGATATCCTATCTCTCTATTTGAATTTAAATTTAAATACATTTTTTTTTAAAAAACACATGTTTTTAACCATCATGTAGTATTGTATTAATATATTAATTTTGAAAATTTATTATTTAAACATTAAAACTTAATTGCAAGATATATTTTCAAAGCCAAAACGAAATGTTAAAAGATCAAACATGCTGTACCGCAAAAGGTCTACTATGACTAAAATGCTTGACAGATTGGAACCAGAAATCTTCCATTCGTTAAACAATAACGATAACTGGCCGGGCCCCGGCTTTGGCACAGGTAATTTCCATATTCGTTGTAAAACCACGCCTTCTGCATTTTACTCGGAACTTTGGAGAACCACGCCTTCTGCATTTTATTCGTTGTAATTTATTATTATCATCAATTCATTTGTTGAAGTTAGATTAACTAATATATATAATTAGTACGATCATCAATCCATCAATTCTTTGTTAAAGTTACATTTTATATTATTAGTTTACATTTATTTTACCTATCAATTTTTTTTGTTGAAGTTACACTTTTGATTAGTTTAGATTTATTTGACTTTAGATTTATAAGTATGAAGGGATCAAACTTTTGAGTTGTAAATTTTGTAGGGTTTAAATTCTTTTTTTTAATTTTGATTTTCTGTTGGCCGAGCGGAGGTTCCGATGTAGTTTCCAGTGTGAGGTGACCAATGAACCTAACAACTTAACTTGCATATCCACGTGTCGCATCTATATGTTTCACTTGTCCATTCAAAAGAAACTAGTCTCCCTTCCTTCCTTTCTCCCTGAGCTCTAGCTCGCTTAGATAAGATAATGTCAATGCCCTAATGAATAAAACGTAGTGCCCTTCTGGCCAACCAAGGTGTTATGGTATAAGGGATCAAACTTTTGAGTTGTAAATTTTGTAGGGTTTAAATTATTTTTAAAAATTTTGATTTTCTTAATATTTATGTAAAAATTAAAATTTTGTAATCTTATTTTATATCCTAACTATATGTAATATTTTTCATCATTTCCTTTTCACAATGTTTATGTTTGACTTATAGTATTTCATCCAAAAATGTATAGTCAAACAAATTGAAGAACAATACAAATTTAAAGTCAAATAAAGTCAGAAAGGTTAGAGGTGAAGAGTGTGAAAGTAAAAAAAATAAAAAATAAATGAAGCTAGAGCTATGCCACCTCATTAAAAAGGCCCAACCCCTAAGTCTTATGCTAAAAATGCATATATGAAGAAAGGACTAAAAAATCAAAGAAGAAGAAAAAAATGGTAATAAATAAACTTCTCAGGTTATAACTCTATGCAAATCTTCCTCTTAAAGGTTTTAGTGTATAATTAATGAAGATTCCTTGCTCTTGAAAACTAGTTGGACCAATTAAATGACCTTCGACATCATCACATATGAATATGGAGGTAAAAAAATAAAGTTCCCCTTCCCTTTCCATAAAATATCCATCTTTTTTACCTATCTCTAACCAACTAATCTAGGGAATGCCTCTTATCCTAGGAATTGTCATGTATGTAATAATGGTAAGGTTGTCCAACCATAGTAAATATAAGAAAATTATAAAATTAAATTATGTTATGAAGTTGTTAGAAGGGATTACTTAACATGCATTGCCTAATGAATTGAGTTGTGACTTGAATCCTCATTATAGGTGGGTGCCCCTCATTTGGATCTGTGCACTATGCCTTGAGATCGATGACATTGTCTTTGATCTGTGTACCTACATTGGGACATGTGTACCTCTATACAACCATATATACCTACATTTGGATTAGTGTCATTTTTCTTGGGATCCATGTACTGCATTGGGATACATGTCAGTGGTCTTGACTACAGTGACAAGAAGGAAAATGCTAACGAAGACTCAACCTCAAAACAATTGAGTGAAGAGAAGACCAAGAGTTATGTTGATGTGCTAAAAAATCCTATCAAGGTTGAAGACAACATGAGGGAAGAACATAACATTCCACATGAGACAAATATTCCTCACAAATATAGAATCAATAAGAATTTTCCATCAAGATGGAATCATACAATCTGGTACCAAAATCCATTTTTGGGCTATTGTTATTCTTGCAATGGTTTTGGTCATAAATCTATAGATTGTAGAATAAATGAAAAAGACAGTTATACGAGGAACAACAACAAATATACCCATGGATTCTAAAGGAGAAATTACAATTCATTTCCCCCTTTACTAAATTTTAAAATTATATGTTATAACTGCAATAGTTATGGGCATATAACAAAGTTCTATAGAAGTGTTTTCAGAAAAGATAAGAAAGAGAAAACCCTAACAGTCATAGAAAGAAATTAGGAACAAAGGGAAAAAAAGAAAGAAAAATCCTTGATCATACAAGTTGCACTATGTGCACAAAATAATAGGGATGAGTGGTACATTGACAATGGGTGCTCAACTCATATGACAGGAGATAAAAAAAAATATCACCTTGAAGAAGAATGAAGGCAGTGTTACCTTTGGGGATAATGGAACTTCAAAGATAGTTGGAAAATGAACTCTTAGTATTGATAAAGGAAGTGCTAAGGTAGAAAATGTTCTATATGTTGAAGACTTGAAACATAATCTTCTCAGTGTTAGCCAAATGTGTGAACACAGAAACACTCTCACTTTTGACTCCCAAGAATGTAAGATTAGAAGGGAAAATTCAAGAAAACTAGTTGTAAGAGCAATAAAAACCCCAAACAATGTGTCTATTGTTTCCGAGATTAGTGAAGAAAAATTCTTCATGGGGTAGATAGATGAAAGTTGGTTGTGAAAAAAAAGAGTGGTCCATATGAACTTTGACAACTTGGTAAAAATAAACACCAAACAAGCAGTAAGGGATATGCCAAATGTCACAAAACCCTCAAATACTATTTGTAATTAGTATCATCATGGAAAACAATATAGGGTGAACTTCAAGAAAAAAGAATATACAACATCCAAGCCATTGAAGCTCATGCATATAGATTGTTGTGGACCAACAAGAACACAAAGTATGGAAGGAGAAAAATATTTTACAACAATAAAATGAAGGAGCACCTCACCACCACTAGAAGATACAAGAAGCCTATAGCAACCCAATATCTAAGGTGATTAAAGAAGTCCAGAAATTTATTAAGGACTCCAACTTAGATTAAATGACAAAGAAATGATTCACTCCAAGCTGTTTAATCACCCCTAGAATTTATGGACTCCCTAAGATCCACAAGGAAGGTATTCCTCTTAGACCAATTGTCAACACAAATGGTTCACCAACCTATGAACTCGCGAAACATGTAACAAAGATCTTAAATCCACTAGTCGGCAACACATACTCTTACATCAAGGATTCTGATGACTTTGTAAAACTCATTAAAGAGGAAAAACTAGAACCAAAGAACATGCTTATTAGTTTTGATGCAGTGTCCCCCTTTACAAAAAATTCTTTAAATGAGGCTATCCAAGTTGTCAATGAAGTAGCAGACCCTAAAACAACTAAACTAGCATGGGTTTGGTTAAGATCAATCGTCTTCAGCTTCCAAGGGGATTTTTTTGAACAAATAAGTGGGGTGGCCATGGGATCCCCTTTATCCCCTATTTTGGACTAACTCTTCATGGAGAAGTTTGAGAAGAAAGCATCGGAAACATACCCACTAAAACCATCTAGATGAAAAATGTATGTAAACGATACCAACGTTAAATGGCCTCATGTAAGCGAAGAACTAAACAAATTCTTTGCACAACTCAATGGAATCTATGAAGATGTAAAATTTACTATGGAACTTGAAGAGAACAAAATTATTCCTTTCCTGGATGTACTAGTCACTAGGAAGCAGGATCGAACACTCAGTGACAAAGTCTTTAGGAAAACAACTCACACAGATATCTACTTGCATGCAGACTCTCACCAGCACCCCTCTCGGAAGATACAGGTTCTCAATACCCTAGCCACAAGGGCAACACGGATCTTTGACAAGGAACATATTAAAAAAGAGATCGACCACCTCACAAAGGTTTTTAGAAGCATAGGATATAGGGATAAGGACATAAATAATGCAATGAAAAACAAAGAAAGAAGGATAGTCCTTTCCTTCTGAGTCAGAATTCTGCCTTGGGCTTCCAATCAAAATAATTGTATGGTGTGAGGATTACCACCAAGTTTGACTATATAATATTTGTCCTATACATCTCTCCCACTATTTCTAAGAACCCCTAAAAATTTACTCTCAATCTGCAAGGGAAAAATTAAAAAATCATGGTAGAAAGGGCACTTTAAGTGAAAATTTATATCAGTTTTAGGAGACGATATTCCGAATTACTTTCTGAGCCAACTGTGAGGAATCTTGCCAAACGATTGAAAACCCACTTGCAAAATGGGTCGATCTACTTCTCATGTCAGCTGCTTCCTCAAAAAATTAATATTTTGGCAGAAATCACTGTAGAAAG
The DNA here is from genome assembly GCA_900067695.1 of Picea abies. NCBI lineage: Eukaryota > Viridiplantae > Streptophyta > Pinopsida > Pinales > Pinaceae > Picea > Picea abies. Next base: position 2,975 of record CBVK0100247316.1, on the reverse strand, counting down.
GTACGACCACAGATTCATATCAGTTTCAGGAGGCTATCTTCCAGCTTACTTTTTGAGCAAACGGTGAGGAATCTTGCCAAACGGTTTAAAACCCACTTGTAGAATGGGTCTATTTACTTTTGAAGATAGTTGTTTCCTCAAAAACATAATATTTTGGGAGCAACCACTGTAGAAAGGTACTACCACGGATTCATATCAGTTTTAGGAGGCTATCTTTCGGTTTACTTTATGAGAAAACAGTGAGGAATATAGTTAAACGGTTGAAAAAAGACTTGTAGAATGGGTTGATTTAATTCCCTCGCAAGTCGTTTCCTTAAAACATTAATATTTTTGGAGAAATCATTGCTAAAAGGTACGATCACGGATTTAGCTCGTCGAAACTCCGATTTTCCTTATTCTTTTGCTCGTGTGGCTTGCTCCAAGAAGTGTAGCTTTGATACCATGTTAGTGTTTCATGGAAACCTACACAGGAGATCTAGCTAAAGCATACACAAACAAATCTTATCAAGAAAAGGAAGAGAGATACACAATGATGAATGAGAATCAATGCATATTACGATATAATCAATGAGTGAGTGATCTTCAATCATATAGGTAATGACATCCTATAATTATAAATGCATGCATAATAGTGATGTTCTAATATTAGAAACTCTAAAATAGAATTAGTCAGTTAACTCCCACTGAACTAGTGTGCCGAAAATAAAAAAATTTCCAACACCTTCTTTGGATGTGCATGAGCTTTCCTTTTTTCTTTTATCTTTAGATTTCTAATATTTGTGGCTGCCATCTTGCACAGTAAGTGCATGCAACTTTGGGCCTTTGATTTTTCCCATGTTGATGAGCTTGGTTTCCTCTTGTGTCAGGGATTTGATAAAGTCCTCAAGAGAAGGCATCTTCCAGGTGGATCCAGAGGAGAATATGAAAAAATGGAATGTGGATACGAATACAAATAATTCAGGACCAAGTTTGGAGAGCATGGTGAGAACCATTTGTTTCTCCTCCTTAGATTTATCAACCCCGCAAGCTTTGACTTGTGACAGTAAATCCTGAAATTTTGTAAATAAATCTTGGATATTGTCGAATATTTTTGGATCCAATGTGAGTAGTTCCACCTCCATCATGTGTCCCCTCATATCATCCTATTTTCCAAATATCCCTTCCAAGGTTCCATGCTTCATTGGGAGTCTTACAGGAAAATATGTGAAAAAGGAGATCGAAAGAAATAATACTACAAATCGTTCTGAGTGCTTCATCCATCTGATTTAAGTACTTGGATTTTTCTATCGTTGATGTCGGTTTTGTATCTGTATTCAAGGTTAACCTGTACAATCCTATACTTTGGAGATGAATCATTATTCTCTCCTTCCATGCAAAGTATTTGTAAGGTGTAAGAATAAATTCTTTTTGGAAATCTATCTTTCCACTATCTTCAATCTTTTGTACTTGCAATAAAATTTTGGTGTAGATTTTGCTGAGCATTTTGTCGGCTCTGATACCATGTAAATTTTTTGAAACTACATAGAATAGATCTAGCTAGAAAATAATACACACATTTGCAGAGAGAAATTGAGAAAGAAGAAGAAGAAGGAGAAATAATAAAAGAATTCTCATTAACCATAATGAATAATGAATAATTTACACATGATATAATCTGTATAATTCAATCAATACGAACTTGAGGAGAACCAATGCACCATAGTGGTGTTATAGAGTGATCTAGACACACACCAGTAGCTACGGGAGTGAACTACCACCTAGTCTAGTCTCTCAGGCAGTTACGGGACTGAACTGCCGCCTAGTTGAGTTAACTAGTCAACTAGTCTTCAGTTAACTGACTGAACATAGCGTAGTGAGGAGTGGTTTAAGGAATCAATGGTAATGCACCAGTATGGCGATGATCCCAAGGCAAGTGAGCATTAGCATGGTGATGGTCCCAATGTTGCATGGTGACAAAACCAATGCATCATCTAGACTCAACTCAACTAGTCAAACTGAAGTGTCAACTGAAAGAGAATATTCTC
>CBVK0100247315.1:1510-16836 GCA_900067695.1 Picea abies | reverse complement strand
ACCGAGATCTACACTCTTTCCCTACACGACGCTCTTCCGATCTCACGGAATATGTACCCTTTATTAAAAAACTCTTCAAGCTACATTTGCAGTTGCCTTAGTTCTAGTGTGCTCATCTTTTAAGGTGTCTTGGACACTAGACTTTCTCTAGGAATTAAGTTAGTTGATAAATCAATTTCTCTCCTAGGTGGAAAACTTGGTATTTCTTCAAAAACATCTTCAAACTCTCCCAAGACTGCATAATCTTCAATACTTGACACCTTATCCTTGGTTGTCTCTTCCAAATGAATTACATAATGAAATCCTTTCTTGACACTTCTCTTCAGTTGACCTGCTAAAATTTCTCTGATTGTTACAACTCTTGGAATACCTTGAACTAATCTCAAATTCCCTTCTTCATCAAGACAAATGAATAGCTTGTTGTAATACTCTAGGAAAACATAATTTGTATCCAACCAATCCATATAAATTAGGAAGTCATAAGTGTTGGCATGTTTTTACAGGAAGAGTGTTCTTGTCATTGATGGCAAGAACAACAACGACGATGGCGAACAGGAAAAGCATAAGATAAGGAGGAGAAGCAAACATTATGCAGATATCAAAGCTCAGAAGGAAAAGCGTAAGCTCAGGGTGAGAAGCCTCAACAACCGTCTGATCAATAAATTGATCGTGTTTATTGTCTAATATTACAGATGTTGGTTATATGAGTGACTGTGGGATTGAGGACCGTTGGAGGATCGAGATTTTCGGATTTGTAAGTTGGATCAATGACAGGGATGAATTGCGGAGAGAGAAAGAAGAATTAAGCAACTCACTAGTTCTAATCCCACAATTGGTCTAGATCGTCAGATCTCATAAACCCAAATATCGACGATTGTGTTTGATCTAACAAACGATCAGATTAAGTCGTGACCGTCGGATGAGAAATCGCCATATTAACAACAAGGATAGATTGTGGATATCGAAAGGAGAATTAAATATTGTGCTATTTCCAATCCCACAATTAGTCAGGACTGTCAGATATTATAACCTCGAAAATTGATGATTGTGGTTGACTCACCAATAACACACAAATTAAAATTGTAGAGTTTTGGTGATGATTTAAATCACTCTCAAGTTGTGGTTCCGCAACCATCCTTGATCGTTGATCTTCTTCGAGTGTCTTCATGACTGTTGGATCACTTTTAAGTGGAAGGATAGGATAAGATAGAAGAGCAGCACCGAAGATAGATCGAGCCATCAATCTAAGAACATGATCGATGAAAAACATTTGTTTACATCAAAATTTGCAAGGAGGTTACTGTTTGGGGAATCTCCCTTCGAAAGAATGGAAACTTGAAAGTCGAATTACCCGAAGCCTGAAAATCCGAAATGAATAAGGACCATTGGATCTAGAGAAAATGCAATGACCATTGGATAAACTTAAGTGGAAGGACAGGATAAGAAAGGGTTGAGATCTGAGATCTCGATCACCCAAATTTTCGTCAGCCGTCAGATTGAATTAAATGGAAGGATAGGATAAGAAAAGATGGAGAGTTGTTGGATTTAATCCAAAGCAAAGTTGCATCACAGACAGATCGAGTCGTTGATCTAAGATCTTGATCCAACGAAATTCATTTGTTTCGGGTCTAAATATGTGGGGAGGTTATGCTCTAGAAAACTCTCACTTGAAGATTTCAGTTTGAGATTTGAAATCCCCGAAGCTTGGAGAGCCGGAGAGACGAAATGCATTCTCAACCATTGAACAAAATACAGTGGAAGGTTAGCGCAAGTAGAATAGCCTAAGTGTCGAAGTAAATGGTGGCCATCCATAACAATTGTTTATTAAGTCCTAGCTAACGGATTAAGTAGTGAAAGGATAAGTGTAAACCATCTGATCTGTTCAGACAGGTGTCTGCAGATCATTGACTCTAGAAGATTGACGTACGGAAGAAACGAGAGTTTGAGAATTGAAAGTCTTGAAGGCCAAACTCACAGAGGAGATCCTGATCATAGATTCAGGGAGACAGGTGTCAATAGATATTCCACTCTAGAGGATTGTCATATGTGAAAAGAGATATTTGAGAGTTGAAACTCCTGAAGACTGAAAGGCCAGAATCAATCGTAGCCATTAATTTGGAAGGAAGCTATGTGTCGACGAATCGTGGAGATCTGGGATCGTGCGTGGAAGGAGGAGAGGAAGGAAAATAACAGCTATTGATTGAGTGGCATTTCCAAGGGATTGGAGATCAACGGTCATGCTCAATTATGGGTCAAGAACATGCTCAGTTCTTAATTTTTCTTGAGTGGGCCGCAATCAAAACCACGGTTTTGGAGAAAGGATACATGGAGGCTCAAGGTAAATTGTGGGGTGAAAATTAGTTTGATTCAAACCACCTTTGGACACGCCCATAATCATGTGGTCACATCATATCATCGCCCAGGGTCACATCAGTGGAAGATAGGGGAAGGAGCTAGCACTGCTAGGATCCACATCGGAGGTTACTCATTGAAAAAAATAAAAAAACATATGTGTGTATAATCCAACGACGTTGATCAAGTGAAATTTGATCGAAGGGTTGTTATTTCACTTCATGGTTTCTTGATCAATTACAATTCAGTTACAGTAACTGAATCATTGTTCTGGGGCATTAGAATCATGGTTCTTGAGTGTTATGGGATTCTTGACATGGGTGTTGGAGATTCAGAGAGTAACAGATGATGAGGGCATGAATAAAATAAAGATTCCATGACAGAGGAAGGTTGTTGTTTATCTGTAAAAAATAGTTGAACTGTAAGAATGAACTGAGGGAGAAAATGCAGAGATGAAGAACATAAGCTGGACATAGTAGAAATGGTGAAAAAAATAGATTGTATGAGAACTTAAGCGCAAGAAGATGTGAGCATGAAGACACTGATGCAGGAAGAGCAGAGCAGTGTAGGAGAACAATGATGAGTTTGGTAATCCATTGATAAACATTGTATCATTGTAATAAATTTCACCAAGCAAATATTTATATTTCGAGGTGGTAGGGTGGTTCTAGGGAGTACTGTTGTCCTCAAAGTTTCAAGTGGGTGCTTGAAATCAAGGAGTTGTAGCTTCCATCTAGTTGCAGCTAGAAAAAATTGGGTGGTAGAGTGGTGCAAGGGAGAACCATTTTTCTCTGTTATACAGGTTGGTGCCTGTGTGACTGGAAGTTGGTGCTTCCATCCATTTGGTGCTGGAACACTTAGGAAGTTGGTGTTGGAACACTATTGGCCCTTGACCAAGTTTTGAGGATTCTTGGTCATGTTTGACCTATTTTGGAACTTCAACAGGCTGTTGAAGGCGGAGTGCAAGATGAAGTAGAGATCGCAGGATCTCGACCCCTTTTAGGGCCCTTTTTGGGATTTGGGATTATGTAACGGATATGGGAATGTCAGCCCATGGTTTCACCCATGATTAGGCCTATTTTATATGTATAAATAGAAGGCTAGGCAAAGAAGAGGAGGGCAGTTGAAAGTTGGCTAAGTGCTAGAGTTGGATCTGTGCGATCAAGAGTTGTAAGTGCTTTGGTGCATACTATGTGAGACTTGTAGAAGCGAAGTGCAAGTCATTGTAAGTGACTATGGAAGGTTTCATGCTTAGATATACTTGGGGAAGGAGGATCTAGAGAGCTGCACAGATCCCCTTCCCTCTGCAGAGTAGGGTTTTTGAGGCTCTATGCATGTAACCGATTGAAGAAGCTAATAAAGAAGACAAATAATTGGTGGGCGTAACCCCAGGGTGGGGGTGAACCACGTACATGTTGTTTTTTTCTGCTTTGTACAATGTGTTGATGTGTTTATATGTTAATATGCTTATTGCTTTAATACAAATTAATGATTTGTTGATGCTTAGTGCTTAATGGATGGATGTTAGATCTGACTTGTATACATGTGATTAGTGCTTGAATCTGCTGCATATGATCCATTCCGTCATGCTAAGTGCTGCTAGACACTAAATCTGAATGAATACTATGATCCTCTGTAATTAGGGTTTAACTGCATTGTAATTGAGATTGAATATTGATGAATGTTAACTAGTGAGTGCTCTGTTGAGTGTTAGAATCACAGATCTATGTCCCAGCTAAGGTTGCATACATCTAAGTCTTGCAACCATCCCTGCTTCTACCTCAGGTGAGACTTCATCTACTTCACAGGTGTTGCCGAAAGGGCCGGTAGTTAGGGTTTTGTTGGTGCGTTGTTGTAGCATTGAACCTTGGGTCTTACCCTGTGCCAACAAATGGTTCCATTGTTATATTGCATTGAAGCAATATAGCTGTTAGAGATAGTATAACTATTAGACTGATGGCCGGAATGGGTAGAAAGGAATTTATGATCAGGAAGTTTTCCACCAGACCATTGGGACCATGCCATAATAGAAATCACTGAATTAATGAAGGATTTTCACCTGTTGCAAGAGATCCATTGTCAAGTTATCTATTTATCCCATCATGCCATGCAACGAGAACACTTTTGCTAATCGTAAATCTAAGCCTACAGACTAGTTGATTTCACACAAGTGATCATCGTGCTATCACCATCCATCCCGTTGCATTGAGCAGTTACCCTTCAAACCCAAGATATTCAACCACAAGCATGCATGTCGGACGAGCTTAGCGCTGAAGAGAAAATTGTCGAGGAAGTTCTCATTGAACTAATGACTGAAAGAGTAATGTCTGAAAGATCAATGTCTGCAAGTATTCAAGAGTCATCGATGAGAGGACTGCAAGCCTCTCCGTCGACTTCTCGCAGAGCCGGATCATCCCGGCCATTAGCAGAAAATAGAACCAAACACAAAGATGACCTAGAAAATGTGAAGTTGATCCCGTCCATATTGCCTGATTACATATTGCCTCTAGTTGGCGTGGTGTGTCGAGATAGCATGCCAAGAGATTTTGAGTACTCCATGATTACTGTGTACCTCCCGAAGGGGATATGCACAGTTCGAGCGTAGCAGGACAAGATCACAGCATTGAAGTTCAATGACTTCAACCTCAGAGATTGCAAGAACTACAGTATGCTCGACCAGGAAGAAGGGGAAGAACTCAAAGATAATCCCTCAATTGTGGACGATGAACCTTGCGCAGTCCACCCTGCTAATGTAATGAAGATCCCACACTTTGGAAGGCACCAGGAAGTGAATGCCTATGTCAAGTTGTTGCTTTCATGTTACCATGGAGGTTACTTATGGCTAGACCACCGTATTATAGTTGATTCGATGTTGATTGATAGGATCACAGGATTAAGTATGCAAGGACATGACCCACAGGAGTTCTATCCAAGAAAATCCATAGATCGCGCACTAGCACAAAAGATCAAGGATACATACGGAGATGTTGAAAAGGGAATGCAAGGATACAAGGTATCCTCCATCCAGAATGGCATAGTGCACCTAGCCTACCAACTAATAACCAAAAAGTTAGTAAAGAATAATAGACCTACGCAGGCCATAGGCTTTGTCATTGACCTTGCAAGGAAGTGCGTGGAAGGCTTGCAGATGAACTCAGCAAAGTACCTAGTTAATTAGGTAGAACTATACTGTCACGAAGCACAGGATCAGGGCTACGAGTTCCACTTTAGATGGCTCCTAATCCTCATTGCCTTTGTTTCCTGGGAGATACCAGAAGGTGTGACCTTCCCAGATATTGAACCATTTGAGCCGCTTTATGCGAAGTTCACTACCCTTTGGTACTTGAGTGATATGAAAAAACATTCGAACACTGTTTTTCACACCTATTACCTTTAGCTGAAGAAATCCATCGAAGATGAACCGCACATGACCTCGAACACCCTACAGATTTTTCAACCCCTGATGAAGCTTTGTGCAGATCGACACTTCATCTACATTATAGCGTCAGCCGATGAACATAAGGAGCAACTTCAGTCATACTACAAGCTCACGGAGGAAGACCTAAAGAACATCACTAAGGACTGGTGCGCAAACCTCCTTCTTCCCATAGACCCCGCACAGATGTATGACCCTAACAACCCAAAGACCATGCATAAAGAACATGATACACCCGGGCCCAACAGAACGAATAAGACCGAAGAGGTCCAAGATTTAAGCAGTGCCTCAGGAAAGACTACTTCAGTATCACCTGACCGAGGGGGTGATGATGAAGTAGAAGAACTAAATGGCAAAGGAACTAAATAGAAGCCAGGCGAAGTAACACCACCTAGACACAAGGTCGATCCCATGAAGAAGAGAAAGGTTTCTCCCCTTAAACCTTCTTCCCAGAAGAAATCAAAATCCACCATGACCAATATGAAGACTGTGCTTACTGTCGATGATTTCGACTTCATCATCACAGCTCTCAATGATGATTCACTAGAAATCATGGAGAAACAAGAAGTTAAGCAGGAGGAAATGTACGATAGAATTGAGATTGAACTCCGAGGGGTACAACAAGCTCTTCAATCCAGCTGTGCAGTCTCCTATGCACCCCTGCCATCAGGAGAACTAGAGTTGGGAGATGAGCCAACCCAACTCCATCGACTAGCTGATGAGGTTGAAGACATCAAGTAGAGCATCTTGGGGAAGCTATCCAATAGCTACAACAACGAATAGCAAACTTAGTGCTCTGCACAGTGTCCAACACCCCACAGGATGTGAGGGACCAAAGAGAAGTATCTGCTCGAAGCACAGTTGAGAGAATAAAATACCTTACCATGGAATGTAAGAAACTCACTGACCACAGTTCTCAGACCTATGAGCAACTCACTGAGAACCCAGAACTGAAGGAACTGGAGTCACAACTCCAAGAAGCGAAGTATCAAGCAGAAACAAGACAGGCACAATTGAAGCTCCCATCAGCTGTGGAAAGAATGAAGCGATCCCAAGAGCAGTGCACTACCCAACAACAGGACCACACTATCCATAGCAAAGTCATGGAAGTGACTCAAAGGCTCCAACTTGTACAAGATACATCTTACCAACTGTTCATTGAGATCAAAGGTCGAGGAGTAGAACTGGAGCAAGTCATCACTATAGCTTAACAATGCCTAGAAGGACCTGTCAATGAAGAAGTCATACAAGAGTTCGCTGGAAAAGAGGTTGTGGCACAACAACAAGTCGAAGTAGCTCGAGCCAAGCTTGAGGCTTTTGAAGTAGAACTAGTCAGATTAGAGTGACTCAGGATGATTCATAGGTGAGTGTTGGGGGCCTGTTGGCCCTTGACAAAGTTTTGAGGATTCTTTGTCATGTTTGACCTATTTTGGGACTTCGATAGGATATCGAAGAAGGAGTGCATGATGAAGCAAAGATCATGGGATATCGACCCCTTTTAGGGCCCTTTTTTGGGATTTGGGATTATGTAACCGGTATGAGAATGTCGGCCCATGGGTTTTGTAGCGCACCTTTTCTGCTACCAAGGTTTAATCGCTCTTAAAAGAAGACTATAACACCATTTTGTACATAACTCATACTGATGTTATTTAACCCACATGCATTTAAACAACAAACACATTCAACATGGAGTATTCATATGAATTACTACCATAATCAACAAGCAATTAGTTTTTCATATTAATTCATATACACAGCAGAAATCATGATATCATAAGCAGTAGATCCATCCAAAAAATGATTAAAACATAATCAGATACTTATCTTTCAACAATGGTAGAATCCACCAACCAAGTGCAGGCCTTCCACAAACCTCCCACCCTTAGACCACACTTCTCATCAGCTCAGCAGTGGGTCACCCCCGAGCTGGGACTAAGCTCCACCCCAAGACAAGGAATACTGGGCTAGGCTGAGGTTACAGGGAAAACAACACACAACCACAAGGAAGGGATTCTCTCCAAGGAACCTCCCACGCTCACTACCCAAAGACCCTCATTCCCCACAGGCCTATTCCACCCCAGGACTACACACCTTCTCTGTCACCTGGATAGTCCTTTGACTGCTAATCTCCCTTGCCTTGGGTTACAGGAACAGGCTGAACCAGAAGTCTCCGAGCTCTATGGTAGCTACAAGGTTCCTTCCAGGAGTCCTCTCCTTCCTTCGCGCACTCTCTCACTTGGAGAGAATCGCTCACAGGACAACAACCTGTTCTTCCAACCTCATTCACTTCTCTCACCTGGAGAGAGAATTTCACCACTGGCCAACAAGACCCCACGCAATCTAGCACTGCGTGGTCACAACAGTTCATGGGGAAAATAGACACGGGCTTCCCAACAGGTTCAACAATGGCTGGTCACTTCTATTTCCCAGTTCGCCAGCATAGAATAGACTCATGCTCTGGTTTTCGGGGATGCATGACAAACGATCCACGCAGGGTCAGCACAGGTTCGAACTGTTTAGACAGGGGTTGTACCAGCTATCTAAGAAATCAACCCAGGATTTTCGACTTTCAGGGATGCACCAGAGTATTCTTTTGTAGAGGTCAGATCGTTTACGTTCAGACCGTCAGGTAGAATGGAGGAGAGCCCCTATCATGGCTCCTCCTGGCTGTTTTATTTGCATGCACCAGGGCTGACACTTGTCACCCTTGGAACTACATGCATTCCATTAGCATGCATCCCCTTTACATGCTTACCCTTTCAAAAACTTAGGATGAAATGAAACATAAAATGCACATGTTCTTTTGAAATAATATTAAAATATTATTCCCAGGCTTAAGTCCCCCTAGGCTCAACACTTAGCCCCTTTCCCCCCTTACAGCCCCCAATTCCTTGCCCACTCTGTGGATGCTCAGTCCCCCTTCACTCATTCATCGTGGTCAGTCTGCACCTGGCGGTGTTTATATTTTATTAAATGTTTTGCATACATAAAAGTACAACAGCAGGCTCCCGGCCTTCAACACTTAGGCTCCTTGGCCTAACAAACACATAAGTCTCCATCTTATAAGAACTTGGCTCACCAGCTTATAAAACATAATCACAGTTCCTTTCAGAACTTGGTTTACAACGGGGCTCAGCCTTGGGGACACTACAATCACCCTCCCCTTATTTTTTCACTGTCCTCAGTGCAGCTTACACTGTCTCTGCAAGCCTTTCAAAATCTTCAAAAAGATGCGGGGTACTCTGCCCGCATAACATCTGCATGCTCCCATGTCGTGTCCTCAGGTCTGTACTAGGTCCACTGGAACTTTACAAGCTCTATAGCTCGATTCTGGAGCTGTTTGCTTTTCCTGTCCAATATGCGCACAAGATGCACTTGCAGGACACTTTCTGGTTCCACCTGAATCACATTCCAATCGATAACATGATTAGCATCAGGTACATATTTCTTAAGCAGTGAAACATGAAACACATTATGTACAATCATAGATGCAGGTAATGCAAGCATGTATGCAACTGGCCCAATCCTTTCCAGGATCTCAAATGGCCCACAAAATCTCGCTACCAACTTGGCACAACTTCCTAGTTTCAGGAAACTCCTGTTAGTTTTCACTTTTAGGAAAACATGGTCACTCACTTTGAATTCTCTATGGGTTCTATTACTATCAGTGTAATTTTTTTTCCTATCCTGGGCAGTTTTTAGATTATGTTTAATTCTTATCATTTGATCTTCCATCTCTTTGAGAAGTTCAGGCCCAACTACTACATTGTCAGCTGGATTATCCCAACTCACTGGAGTGTTGCACTTTCTTCCATAGAACGCTTCGAATGGGCTCATCTTCAATGATGCATGATACCCATTATTGTAGGCGAATTCTACCAAATGCAGGTAGTCTTCCCACCTTGATGGTTTATCCATCACATACATTCTTAGCATGTCTTCTATTACTCTATTTACTCTCTCTGTCTGTACATCATACTCGGGATGATATGCTTTACTAAAGTTCAAATTCGTTCTGAATCCTTTGAACAGTCCTTTCCAGAAATTCGAAGTGAATTTCGGGCCTCTATCAGACACAATTGTCTTAGGAATTCCATGAAAGCATGCAACTTCTTTTAAGAAGATATCAGCAACATCTGCTACTCTGTGGTTGGTTTTCAGTGGAATAAAATGGGCAGCTTTAGTAAGCTTGTCCACCACCACCATGATTGAATCATGATGCTTTCTTGTCCTAGGTAGTCCGGTGATAAAATCCATTGTTACCACGTCCCATTTCCACTCAGGAATAGGTAAAGGCTACAGCAACCCTGTTGGGTGCCTATGCTCGGCCTTAACCTTTTCGCACTCCATACATCTCGCGATGTATTCAACGATTTATTTCTTCAAACCCAGCCAAAAGTAATGGCTTTTGACTGCTGCCATGGTCTTCTGATATCCAGAATGTCCAGCATAAGTCACATTATGCATCTCCTTTAGAATTGCCAACTTCAATTCTCGTACATTGGGTACATATACTCTGTTTTTATACAGAAGTAAGCCATCAGTTCCCAAGGTGTAACTTTCCTTGGTTTGTGGTCTCTCACTCTACTGTAGCTTTGCTACAAGATTTTTGTACTGCAAATCAACATTTGCAGCTTCCGAAATTTTGTCTTTCATCTTAGTTTGGTACATGCTAATGGTTGTAGCATGTAATTCGTGGACTTTTCTACTAAGTGCATCAGCCACCTTATTTTCTTCCCCTTTGATATGCTTGATATCAAAGTCATATTTGCACAGAAACTCCAGCCATCTGATTTGCCTGGCATTTAAGGTCGGCTGATCAAATAAATACTTCAGACCGTTATGGTCTATTCTCAACTCGAATCTCTTGCCCATGAGGAAATGTCTCCATTTCCTCAAGGCGTGGACGATTGCTGCTAGCTCTAGATCATGAGTGGCATAATTCTTCTCATGTTCCTTCAACTTTCGGGATTCATAACAAACTACAAATCCCTCTTGGATGAGAACTCCTCCCAGCCCCTCCTTACATGCATCTGTGCACACTACATAATCCTTATTTGGGTCTGCAATCTTCAGGATTGGAGCACTGGTTAGCAGCTGCTTCAATCGCTGGAAACTGCTCTCACATTCTTCAGTCCACTGGAACTTCTTCCCCTTCCTTTGCAAGGAATTGATAGAATGATCTATCCTTGAGAATCCGACTATAAACCTCCTATAGTAGCCTACCAGACCCATAAAAGATCTAACTTCTACCACATTCCTTGGCGCTGGCCATTCTCGAATGGCCTGTACCTTTTCAGGATCCACAACGATCCCTTCTTCAGATATAATGTGTCCCAAGTAATGGATCTGCCTTTGGTAAAAAGAGCACTTGCTCAGTTTTGCGTACATCTGGTGTTCTCTCAACACCTACGGCACCATTCTCAGGTGTTGCTCATGTTCTTCCTCTCTCATGGAATACACCAAGACATCGTCCAGGAAGACTATGACAAACTTTTCCAAATAATTTCTGAACACTCCATTCATTAAGCACATGAAAACAACAGGTGCATTTGTCAGTCCAAACGGCACCACTGTGAATTCATAATGACTGTACCTGGTTCTAAAGGTGGTATTGCTGATGTCCTCCTCCTTTATTCTCACTTGGTGATATCTTGATCGGAGATCTATTTTCGAAAATATTTTTGCAACGTTCAACTGATAAAAAAGATCATCAATCCTTGGCAGAGGATACTTGTTCTTGACAGTGACCTTATTCAACTGCCGAAAATCAATGCACAACCTCAACGTCCCATCTTTCTTCTTCACGAATAGGACCGGGACTCCCCACAGTGACACACTGGGGTGAATGTAACCTTTCTTTAGTATCTCTTCGAGCTACAATTGCAACTCTTTCAGCTCTGGCGTACTCATTCTATAAGGAGCCTTCGAAACTAGAGCTGCTCCAGGCATCAAATTTATAAAAAAATCAATGTCTCTCTTCGGAGGTAGTCCAGGTATCTCCTGAAATATGTCCTTGAATTCTTTGAGTACTTCGTGGTCTTCCAAATTCGATACTACCTCTCGGGATGTTTCTTCCACCCGAGCTACAAATAATTGACAGCCTTTCCGGTAACATTTCTTCAGTTACATGGCTGATATTTCTCTAACAGCCATGGCTCTGGGAATTCCTTGGATTGTTACCTGATTTCCCTCTTCGTTCAGGCATGTGAACCTCTTTTTACGGCAATCCAGAAGGGCATGGTGTTGGTCCAACCAGTCCATCCCAATTAAGAAATCGTATGAGCCTAAAGGCAGAATGTTCAATTCAGCCTTAGTGCTCATTCCTTTCATGTCCACTTAACAGGACTTAATCAATTCAGTGACCTTCCTCTTGGTCCCTGTGGCCAACTGCACTAACCAAGACTTCTCATCTTTGCTTCTCGTTAGATGCAAACTTTCCACCACTCTAGGATCTACATAACTATGGCTAGCCCCTGAATCAATTAAAATAACAAGTGGTTGGTTGTTGATCGTACCTTCCACTTCAATCATGTGCGATTGAAATTCTGCTTGCTTGTTGTCCAGGGCTGTGTAGATCCTCGGCATTCTTCTGCCCATATCCTCCATTGTTTTAGCTTGCTAAACAGTATGGATAGTTCTTGCTTTGTCTTTTCTGTGGGGGCAGTCTCTGTACCTATGATTCCCTTTATAGCCCCAACACTCCATAGGTGGAGGCCATGGCATCTGCTCACTCCCTTCAACTTTCCTGGGGTCTCTAAAGGACGATTGTTCCCTAGGGCCATTCTTGAAAAAGGGAGGCCTGTTTCCCTTCTGCCTCTATTCTTTCTTAAACCTCTTTTGGTCATCCCAAGCCTTCTAAAAGGTAGGCTTTTCTCTTTGATGTTCGTATAAGCATTTCGTCCTTCTTATTGTTTCTTCCATAGTCTTAGGATCGTCATACTGAATCTTGTCACCAATGGAAGGTGGTAGTCCACTCAGATGCCTCTGAATCTTGACAGCCCCATCTTTGATGAATGGAACATACTTCAGTAGTTCAAGAAAACTTCGTTCATACTCATCAATGGTCATACTTCCCAACTTGAGTTCAAAGAACTCCTTCATCTTTATGTCATAGTATCTTTTAGTCAGGTATTTATTCTCGAAATACCTCTTAAATTCTTTCCAAGTGACCTCTTTCTCTCGGATGTGCTGCACCTGCACAAACTGATCCCACCACATGGATGCCTTTCCTTTCAGTTGGTACATTGCAATTCTTCCTTCTGCATGGGTAGAATAATTCTGCAGTTGGAAGTATTTCTTCATGCCAAGCAACCAGGTCTCGGCATCTTCTTCCTTCTTATGCTCTCCATCGAATGTTGGAGGCTTAATTTTGTTCATATCTCCTTTCAATTCATCCTTTCCAGATTTTCGGTGTTTTCTGGTAAGGGACGGGCTTGAACTACTGTGTGTCTCCTTGCCAGAATGCTTCGAGGAGAGACAGTAATGTCTATTACCACTCCTCGATCTCCTTCTCCCCTCAGGGGTTATGACACTTCTTGATCTGCTTGTGTCACTCCCTTTTTCCAATTTCTTTTCTATTCTTTCCAGGGTCTTCAACATTTTTAAATTGAATTCACCCTGCCAATCCCAGATTTTCATGAGCTTTGGGCTATCAGCTAGGCGAGCCTGGGCATCTTTTTGCAATCTTTCGATGAGTTGCATCATATGTTTTTCCTTATCCATCTCTTTTCTGTGCCCATTGGAGTTCGATCCTTCCACTCCCATATTGACATCTTTTCCTTCCTGTTCATCTCCTGTTTCGGAGGCAATCATCACCTTTTCCCATTCCATACTCGGCGTTGGTTAGCTGGAATCCTGAGCTTCGTTGAACTCTGCACACGCACTGTGTAATTAAATTCAAATTTTGTCAGGCCATTACTCCTTCTAAAACAATTCATAACATTTATAAGCCAATACGAACAAGAACTAAAGACATTTTGATTCAAATAAGTTTTCTGAGTTCTCGTTCGGCTCTGCAAATTCCAGGACTTCGGAACTTTAGAATCTCGGTCCGTGAAGATCCAACAATTAAATATCCGTAACCAAAGTCACCCTTTTGCAACTCTCAATCTCACGAGTTCATGAGTCGAAGACCCTCAACTCATTTCCTCTAACCGCCGATACCCGATATGCGACATGGGTATGGCTCCCTCCTTGCTAGTGTCTACTACGCATGATTGTAGTCTAGGGCTAAGTGCTAGCACCCTTCGCTATTCGCACCTTCGTGAGCTATGGCATCCAACCCTGGTGCCACCCTTTCATCAAACCCCGAGAAGCAATGTTGACTTTTCTCCTCTCGTTCTCGCTACTTCGCAACTTCGCAAATTTCAATGTCAAGCTCCCATGTCCTTATCTCGCGAGATCCCGAATCACGAATTACTTTGTTCTCTGGGCCCACAGCACAGCTGTTGCCCTTCACCACCGTGGCATGTGGTACATTCAGGAGGGTCCACGTCACTTTTAACGACATCATCGGGTCCCACCACTCTCGCTTTTCTTCTCGACCCACTGGCATGTGGTACATCTCCATGTGTCCACGTCCATTCCTAGTAAAATCCAATGGTCAGATCTTTCTTAGATCTACGACGCACATCCTTTCGGCGTTTTGGGGTTTCGACATCGAAAGTTTTTGCATCCACACATCTTGAACTTCTATTTACTGAAATCCAAAAATCACTGTCTATTAAACTACTTGATCCAACGGTCAAGTTCTTCTCCCCATGATCTATGATGTAGATTGTTTCAGGATTTTGCGTATCGCGATTTCCACACTCCTATGCAATTCAAAAGGGATTTAAACCTTGGGCATACTCTCCATATCCAATGGTCACGAGGTTCCACCTTCCCTCCCGAACATATCCTAAGGTTCTAACGCTATCGCTATGGAGACCTATTTCCCCATGGCCATAGACCATCTCGACTATGGTTTCACACGTCGCTAACCTCCTGAGCTTAAAAACTCGTCAAGTAACTCCTTGACCCTTTGGGGCAAACCAAGGTCTGAAATTGGCTTTCTAGACCCAATTTACCCCGCACTATGGGTCCAAGACCGCTCCACTAGCCCATCTAGGCTCTGTGTCGAAACCTTAGCTCTGATACCAAATTGTAGCGCACCTTTTCTGCTACCAAGGTTTAATCGCTCTTAAAAGAATACTATAACACCATTTTGTACATAACTCATACTGATGTTATTTAACCCACATGCATTTAAACAATAAACACATTCAACACAGAGTATTCATATGAATTACTGCCATAATCAGCAAGCAATTAGCTTTTCATATTAATTCATATACACAGCGGAAATCATGATATCATAAGCAGTAGAGCCATGCAAAACATGATTAAAACATAATCAAATACTTATCTTTTAACAGTGGTAGAATCCACCAACCAAGTGCAGGCCTTCCACGAATCTCCCAGCCTTAGACCACACTGCTCATCAACTCAGCAGTGGGTCACCCCCGAGCTGGGACTAAGCTCCACCCCAAGACAA
>CBVK0100247313.1:3111-16837 GCA_900067695.1 Picea abies | reverse complement strand
CCTTTTTGGGTGGCATGTTGGCCAAGTATCACTTTTGAACCTTGATTTTGAGGTGGTTCTACTAGACAATATTTCTTCTATTGTATCTCCCAAGTTTCGTCCCTTCCGGGTATGAAACTTTCCTTTATGTATTTCTCTAATATTTCTTCTCTGCAATGCCACAGGTCTGATCAAAATTGGATGTGCCAAGTGGAATTTACGGTAGCTTCCCCACAACTTGCCGATTTTTGGCCTTTCCAGGAGATCTCACTTGTATAGTGTGCCCCGCACAAAATAATTGATATAAAATTCTGAAACGCACACCAGAAATACTCTAGACTGTCCACAATCCAATACAACTAGTCCCACACAATTTGGATACCCTAGGAAGAAGTTATGATTATTTTACCTTGAACAACTTCTTGAGACTAGTCAATAGGACTAGTCAAATGCCCTATCTTACACAGGGTGTATTTACAAATTGATGATGGCCCTAAAGCTGAACGTTTTACCATAGATACCTTACTAATTTCTATAAATATCCTTTGGATTTCATGGTCTAAAATGTTACAAAAAAAAATTTATAGCGAAAATTCCACAATGACTCAGTTCAGGATGATTCCAGAACCCTATCTTGTACAAGATGTATCTCTGCAAGTATAAGGCCTCAGGAGTTGAATTTGGAACCCAACGTACCTTGATCCGTCTGCTAAATATCCTCCAAGTTTTTCCTTCTGAAACATTGTAGAAAAAAAGTTATAGTGAAAATTCCAAGGTGTCTCAGATGTAGTAGAGAAACCCCAAGACCTTCAGCTCTGATACCATATGTTAAGAACCAAATATCAATAGAGCATAGAAAATCCTCAGAAAAAGTACTCAATGCCTTGAAAAAGAGAGAATTTCAGATAATAAGCTTCTTCGAGGGGGCAACCTCCTTTTACTCCACGTAAATGTTCAAGCACAAGATGATTCAAAATGAAAATGTCTCCTTGGTATATATAGGAGACTGGGAGGTATAATTACAACTAATGGCCTAAAGACGATATAAATAAAATAACATTACTAATATAATATGCCCCAAGTAAGGGGCAATGAGCCAATATTAGGGATTAATAGTTAATGAGGCTGACATACGTGTATTTTTGTTCTGCAACGAATGCTTTGGACAAATTGATGATCTTGAGATTCTTAGTGGTCCCAATATTGCACTCTGTCACCTCCTCTTCTTGATTCTTCATGGCAGTTCCTTTGTAAACATCATTGTTGTCGAAAAATATTTCCAATGGCACTATTCCTCTTGGAATGTGATTGGTTTTGATCTCCACAATATCATGACCAGCCATTGTCTTCATCAGATGAGAAGACTGTTGATCCTCTAATTTCTCATTTTCATCTTCTTCAATTTCTTCATCAATTGAGACATTGGAGAATTGATCAATGGTGTGAATAAATATCTACAACTCTAAATCATCTTTGAAGACTTGCCATTTCTTTATGTCGTATGGTATGGATGTTCTATGTTTGATTTCCACCTAATATTTAATATTTGGGCCAATGGGAGGCCTGAATGTGCTGGCAACTAAGGCCATAGAATCAACTTTCTGATTATGTTATCTGGGAATGAAAGAGAGGTTAAATGATAGAAAGAAATTATCGATCAAGTGCCATACCTCATTTTTGTACTGCTTGAGCCTTTGTTTCTTAGTTTGATAGTTATTCCTCACTTTATTGATGACCAAATCAGAATCACAAAAAACTGCTAAACAATCAATGGCCATGTCTTTGGCCACCCTCAATCCCAATACTAGAGATTCATATTCATCTATATTGTTAGTAGTCTCAAAATCCAGCTTATAAAAGAGGGTTATTACTTCTTCTGAAGGGGAAATGAGGAGAATACCTACACCAACTCCTTCTTTGGATGAAGAGACATCGAAATACATCTTCCACACCTTGTTTTGTTGACCAGTCATTGGCTGATCTCTGCATTGGCTGACTAATATTTTAGGTTCATCATCATTTAAATTGAAAATAGATGAACCCATCCCATCCTCAACAACACAAATGGGGTGATTTCTTAGGTTTTTATGATAATTGATTATGTATGCTAATCTTACCTCTATGTATAGCCTCCTGTGGTCACCACCAAACACAAGAATGGTAGCATATGCAAGGTCCATTTGTAATGATCCTCCAACCTTCTTAGCCCAAGTTCTGAATAATAACATTTCAAACTTTGGGAGGGATGTTGGCCACCACAATGTTCATCACTACACTCTTCATGGGTAATTATGCTAGATAAACCACCATATCTTTTATCAACCCTAGGCATTTTACTTTCTTAGAATAAAAGGAGTAAAGGTCTTGGTAAGGCTTGGTAATATCCAGACCTAGTTCTTCCATAACAAATTTGGGCATGACATTGTGAGAGGCTCCTGAGTCCATAAGACAACTGTGCAGGATCTTATCATGGAGATTCAGGGATATATAGAAAGGAGGAGAAGCATTAGAGACATCCTCAATGTGTCGAACCACAGTAATGGTTGGGTTTTCATCCTGTAGACTAATGACATCAGAAGATACACTAGAAGGATTTGGTTGTAGAACTTTCATGATGCATTTCTTGAAAGGTTCACTTTTTAACAATTCTATCAAATGGACATAAATCTTGATTTTTCTCAGCTCATGTTCCAAGTTGAAAGGGGTTGGTTCCTTATCATATTCCTTTGTTTCAGGGGAAAGAGGTTTTGATAGTGGATATGACTGAGTTTTAGATGGCATACCTTTATTTGGATTCATCTTGGGAGGGGCTTCGACCTATTTTCCTTGATCAAAGGTGGTGGCCTTGAAAGCTCCATTTCTTTCCTCAAATCATATTTCTTCTTGGGTTGACCTTGAATACCTCCCTCTTCCCATATTTGATGGTCAAATTGATTTGACAATTGTGCTACCTCATATTATTGTCATGTTAAGTGATTGGTATAATAATTTGTCTCATTGAAAAGCACAGTAGTATCGTCCACATCATCTTTTTCTACATCTATCTCCTAATTATGATTGTTTTGGAAAGGGGGCACTACCCTTTGATCATTATCATTTCTCCTTTCCCTTTTCATTACCTGAGGAACATCATTAGGCCTTCTGAATTTGTTTTGATTTCTATTACCACCCCCTTGAAAAGTTTTGTTTGGTTGTTTGGATTCCCATTTTAGCTTAGCTATCTCAAAAGTTAGATCCTTCAAAGTCTTAGTCATATATTCAAGTTTGGGATCATATGTAGATGGGTTAGAGGAGGTAGGGGAATCCTCTCTCAGTTTTTTCTTATCTTTATCAGATCTATTCTTTAATCTGTCTAATACCAAAATATTAGATTCAACTTCAATTGTTGCTTCGTGCATGGTTAACAGTGTGGCTGATATTCTCTCTGAGGAGGAGGGAGTATTCTGCATCAAATTCATTAGCATAAATGATCTTGGCATAGGCTTCAGTTGGTTTGATTTCATTTGGGATTCTACCATACATTTTATTTTAATCTCTTAGTGAAGTCTAAAATAGATTCACCATTCTTTCTCTTTAGAGCCCCAAATTCAGTGATGTAATAGAGATAATCTCTCCTATCTCCCCATTTATTTATAAAATATTCATCCAATGCCTCAATATCTTCAATGGAGGATGGAGGAAGGCTCCTAAACCATTTTCTGACCTCCCCATACAACTCTATACAAAAAACCTCATCCACACATCTGAATAATCAATGTTAAAGTTGTCTGCAAAGATGCAAAAGGCTACAAGATGTTATTCAACAGTTATTTCACCTTCCCCATTATATATTGACACATATTTCATGTAATCTGTGGTTGGGAGTGCATGTAAAAATACAGGTAGCACTAAGGGTGCATATCTGGCAACAATTATGACATCCATCTTGTTAACGACCATGGTTTGAACAATAGGAATATGCATATTTATGGGAGATACAGTAGTAGATACAGAACTGGATGTTGAAGTGGAATCAGGATAGGAGATGTCTGAGCCCCGTTGGAATTATGATTCTCAAGACTAGAAAATTCAAGTTGCTTGTGATGATGGTTTGAAGTATTTTCTTGGTATGAATATTTTCCCTTGAGGGGGGAACTGTATCTCTGAGCTACAGTGGATTTGATTAGTTTCCTTTCAAGCTCAGATCCTACTGTGTTATTCTCAGGGTTACAATCAACCTTCTTGGCTTTGTTTTTTTCAGATTTGGATCTGTTGAATCCATTTTCGGGCACCGATACTTCTTCTTTAAATTTTACTCAGTGAAGTCGCTAGGCGAAAGATGGTTGTCTTCTTGTGTTTGATATTTGTTCACCATCAAAGGTTAGAGATAATCAAATTTGATTCTCCTAGGGAAATACATTTCATTACTCCATTCCCCGACAACGACACCAGAAGATGTTGGTCCTAAGGTCTGCACCTGACTGCTAAAGGGAAAAGCTAGGCCACCTATCAATTTAGAATGATTGTTTCTTTAACTCTTTTTTTTTTTCATAGGGTTATTCTATCAAGACAAAGGCAAGGTTGGGTTTGCAGAACGATATGGATGAGGTCCCTCCTTGGTTGATGGCATACTAAAGGTAGACTAGTGAAATAATTTAAAACAAAGAGAAACAACAAACTACTCAATGAATAATCTGCTCCAAGAAGTTCAATACTTAAAATATCATTTCAAGACATCAAACATGTATAAAAAAAAAACAACTCCCACAAGTTGCATAAAACATATCTTTACAAAAGAATTAGTTGTTTGACATGTTGCATATCAGTAAAAATAAGTTATACAATAGCTAAATGGAAATGAAATGTATGTTGCACAAATAAAAAACTGTATTCAAGATAAGAAACAAAACACGTGAAGAGTTGAATGAAACATTTTCATCAAGAGTATGTTCACCAGGTAGAGGGCCTTAATCCATGCATAAAATGGGTCCAACCAGTCTGTTGTATTTCTATCCTTTCCTCAAAAAATCCGACCCTTACAATATCCAAAAACTAACTATTTAAAATAGTTGCAAAGACTCTCATCCTTAGGGGACTGACACCTCGATCTAGGGAACTGTTCATAAAAAAAAATATTAATTTCACTAAGATACCAGAATTGAACAACAAGAGTGTTTCTTATCACACACAAAATACCACTCTTGCATCTAATCTAGGAAAATGTTGAACTTAATCAAATAAAACTACTACTGTCTCTACGACAGAACTGATGCATGTGCTAGAGGAACTGAGTTGGATGAAGATAGGCCTCAGAGTGATAGAGCAGAAATCTATTTTGAACGATGGCATGTCTGGGAGCAGTTGGAGGCCACTGGAGATAACAGCCTGCATGAGCCAAGTTTGTTGAAGTGTTTCTTGCACTAATCTGGGCTGACCTATGACTGAGACTTAGCTCTCTGCCTATGAGTGATATTTCAAAAGCCAAGAACACTCTGTATTGATCCCATTAGTTTCCATATGCACCTATGAAATAACTTCACTGGAATGGTTGTCGACTCATCGGACATGAGGGGAGACATGGAGACAGACATCGAATCGGGAGACGGAATGAATGGACGTGAGGGTAGATGATGTGTAGTGAGGGACACAGGTGGCACATAGAGAGAGGAGGAGTATATAGATTGGGAAGTGAGTGGAAGGCAGGTAGTGAATGGAGAGAGGGGGCGGTATTGAAAAGCAACCCGAGAGGAACTTGGAGGAGGGTGTAGGTGGTAAGCAGAGTAGAGAGGGGGGGATCTGAGTTCTTGAGTATCCACCATGTTAGGTAGGGATCGCAGTGGAAAAACTACTTACTCAGACCACTCCCCAATCGTTAAAGGTAGAATGGTAGGGGGGTCTGAGTTGCGACAAGGGTCATTGATTTGAAGAGGTGGGCCACCGCTGATGGAGATCAGTGTAGGGTTTAACGGAGGACAAGTGTTGGGTGGTGAGAGGAGCGAGAGTAGTGAGTGGGATGAGGGGAGATGACATGTGAGGTGACGTGGTGATCTGATGTCATTCAAGCACATGATTGCGGGATCTTTTGAGGGTGGTTTGGATCTAGACCACCTTTGGGCCCACAATTCACCAGAAGTTTCCATGTACCCTTCCAATAAAACCATGGTTTAAATTGTCGGACTGCCATAGAAAATTAGCGTCCAAGCAGTTTATGTCCCCACAATGAACTACAGTTATTGATCTGATCACAGTCCGATATCTGGGTGACCTTTACCTACGATAAGGATCAATGGTTTAGGTTGATTTGAGATTAGCAGTGCGCATTTACTTTTGGAGTTCGGGATTTAGGCGTTTTGAATATGAAACATGGAACATCTCCCAGAGTAAAATCCCTGAAGTGAATGATCCGCTGACGCGTGCCGTGATGGATGAACAATTCAGATTCTCTTTGGATATCGGAGCTTTGGGTGTTTTTAATGTGAAACATGAAACATCTCTTGGAGGAAAATTGTAGAAGTGACATGATTGCTTGATGTCGTATGAATTCATGGCTGTTGAGGTGTCTAGGAGAGAGAGGTGACATATGTCACATGGAAATAGGAGAATGACAAAACCAAATGACTTGAGATGAATGCCATGTGTCCTACCTCATGAGTGTGCCACATGTCTCAACTGTTGGTTTCCACGTGCTTCGAAACTTCGGGCTTCGGGAGTTTAAACTGTTAGTTCTTCGAAACTTCCCATAGGAGAATCGTCAAAATAATTGATCTATCACCACGTGTCCCATTTGATGGATGGTATAGATTTACTTTGAGACTTCTGGTCCTTGGCTCTTTGGGTGTTTCAAATGTCAAGCGTGAATATCTCCCAGAGTAAAACTCCTGAAGTGGTTGATATGATTCCACGTGTCTCCATTGATGTATGGTCCTGATTCACTTTCGTACTTTGGGTCTTTAGCTCTTCGGGTGTTTCGAATGATTGTGCTTGGAAAACTCCCGAAGAAAAAATCATCGAAGTAGATGATATGTCACCGCATGTCATGACAGATGAATGAACCATATTCTCTTCAGGCCTTAGACAGTTCGGGCTTCGGGTCTTCTGATGACTCTTGGTGTTAAAATCCATGCAATTCTACATCCTTGAATGGATGACAATCATTGATATGATTTACTTGGCACATCTTTACCACTAAAAATTTCCCTGTTCGTTCCCACAGTCTGAGCCCGAAATTTGTCATTATGTATTTTTGCGTCATGTGCATGGGAATTTCCTATACATAGAAAATACTTGGTAGACTTGTGGTGAGCTCAATCAATGGTGCACATGATGATAGGCAATTTGAACCAAATCCAACATGTATTTGATCCTTTCAAGAAAAACAAGAAAGAAACGTGCGAAGAATAAAAAAATGAATAAGGGCCAAGACACTCAGTAGTGGGAAACTAACTTAACCAACCAGAAAAAGGAAAAATTAATGAAGTCAAAAGGAAAAGGAGAGGAGAGGAAGGGAATGTAGACCTAGGTTATAAAAGAGATGATTTTGGATTTAATGTCTTGGGTTCTTATTTTCTTTATTTTTCTTCTTCAATTTCAACTTGTTCTTTTACTTTTGTTTATTCCCCAATCTATCAGTCTTACATTTTGTTTGGAATTTTTCTATATTTATTGCCTATTTCTATTCTCTACTTATCCTTTATCTCTTTTCTCAACTTATTTCTTCTTTATAGCTTCATTATCATCCTTGTATTTATTTTTATCTTGAGCTTTGGATTTAGCTTGTACTTCTTTTTTTTCATCACGATCTTCTTTATCTAAATTGTTGTCCTTTGCTTCTTCTTTTTTTCAGCCTCAACATCTGATTGGTATTTTTTAAGTGATTCTAGTATCCTTTATCCCATTCTTTCATTTTCTATCATAGAGCTAGTCTCTTAGCAATAAAGTTTTCACTTTATTCCTTTATTCTCCTTTCCTTTTTCTTCTACAAGAACCTATTGTCTATTTATTAATTCTTCATACATAAATGATGTTCTTTTTTCTTCTTTTATATCTTTTCTTATCATGTTGATAGGAGGAATCAATTTTTATTATAGTTATGTGTCTTCCAACAAAATACAAAGGATAATTCATATGGTAACTTTCTAAAGAAAAATGAAATTTGTTTATTTTTTCTCCTTCCATCCTAACCTAGGTAGAATCAATTATCCCATACAATCCTATGGACAATGGTTAGGATGGGAAAGGATTCTTTTGGTTCTTTCTAAGATGTGCATTGAAACCGTGAAAAATAGTTTGTTAACCATTCTCTTGAATAGTTAGCCCATTAGGATCATAGGTTGGAATCCTTATGAGGTGTGTAAGTTGCCCCATAAATTCTGATGTAAGTGGACCACTAGTCAATGTACCAATATCCAATATTCTACAGAACTTCAATATATTCTAGAGATATTCTTGGTTAGGGTTCACAAAAAATAATTCATACAAAGGCACAAGAAAAAAAAAATGAGAGAAATTTGATATTTGTACTCATGATTCCACAAATCCTTGAAATATAAATGAAAAGGGGGTTTCTCTAGTGACCATGACCACCCTAATGTTGTAAATGAATTAGAGGTACAAACTACATCCAAGAGGTAGGATGGCATCTAAAACAATAGAGTGTATACATTTTCACCAATATAAGCTCTCCTTATGGATTCTTACAGAGAAATAGACAAAATAAATACTCATTGAAAATATTTCCACACTCAATTATTTCATGAATGATTGACATCCAAACCACTTTCATATGAGTTGAATATTTCCCACCATATAATGTAATTATTAATTGTGTATCCCACACATAAGATAAACTCAAATGGAAAGTAGGGAAGGGTTTATTATCTTTGTCTTTGAAATTCCTCCATTATTCATACCATATAGCAACAATATCAAAACAATAATGGGTGTTGGTGAAATATATTACCCATTCATTAGTAAAATATGTTTCAACGTTTAAAATTTTATATTTTCATTTGATATAACACTCTCTTTCTCTGCCGTGAACCCTATTTTTCCACCTTCGTTTACATCATGGTTTTTCCTTCCACAGAGAGTGGCTCACCTCCCTCTCCTGACATCACCACCTTTCAGTCTATGGTTTCATACATCAATAAAACTTCTAAGTCCCAACCCTCAAGGTTTGTAAAAACACTCGATGAAATCCCAAAAGTTCCAATTCATCCTTTGAATTTTTGCAACTTGGAATTACAACTCACTGAGAAATTCCTAATAGGTAAGCTCATGGGGATATAGCCATCCCAATGAGCCATGTCAATCAGGGTTGATAAAAACTAGAAACCCTTGATCAAGGGTCAAATCTCTCTTTCATTTTGTGGGTGAGGGTTCTTCACCTTCCTATTTGAGGAAAATGAATATAGAGACTTAATCTTCTATAGTGGGCCTTATTTCATGGGAATTCATGGGATGTATCTCTACTAATGAATGCTAGAATTCAACCTTGAAAATGACATCCCTTATATTTTTCTTGTATGTGCATGTCTATCATATATGCCTTTACACTGTTGGAATGATGATATTATCTGAAACATTGGTAACAATTTTGGGAAGTACATAGATCAAGTTGAACATCGTGATGAAATGGAAGAATGTGATCATATATGTGTTGAAGTTGATTTGGAGAAGGGCCTACCAATATTAGTCTAGCTAACTCTAGACAACTGGACATATCTTTAATTAGTGGAATACGAGTAACTCCCTTTCAAATGTAAAGTGTGGCATGAATACATGCACTTCACAAAAAAATATCCCAAATTGGTACCTGAACAAACCTCACTACAAAAAATGATCAATGCAAGCAACCCAAAAAGAGGTATTCCACATCCAAATAAGTAGCCATGTCTCATCTGAGGAAGACCTAAACCATACTTACCCACGTATCACCTCCTAGATCCGATCCTTGACTCCCCTCCAAGATTTGAGAAGCGGAGAAAAGGTAGTGACCCCACCTTTAGTAATAACAACTATGTTGTTATTTTACACGTAGATGATGCATATCTCCTAGAAAACGAGGAAGGTCCCATGGAACATATGGAAATATATGCAGATATACCCTCTCCTGAAGGAAACCAAAAAACTTTCCCTTCTCTTGAAAGTAATGTCTTGTACCATGAGGATGAAACCAATCACTCCCCAACAAATATTATGCAAGGGACATGAATCCCCACCATATCTAAAGGAGTAAATATTGACAACTCTAATGATGAAACTGTAAGGTGCCAGATATATTATGCAAAGCCGAATAGAATACTATGATGAATATGAACAAAAACAATAAAATATAGAGAAAAACGACACAAAAAATTATACATTTATTGATATAAAGTGAAGTTCACTTGCCTCTTCGAGGGGGAAACCTCTAGCAGAGCAGAGCCTAGTTAGAAAATAATTCTCAAGAAAATTTGTTTGCATGCCTTCTACTCTTATTTGTACTAATTCTATCTTATAAAGAACATTCTAGAGGAATATATTTCTAGAAGCATAAACTTCTATTAAGTATTATCACAATAGAATTATTCACATTATTTTGTAGTCTTTATTTACTAATGTCACCCTTATTACATAGAAAAATAATTCTTCTACTTACTTGAGGGGTTAGGGAGGTTAAGTCCCTAACATGCCATCCTTCTTGAAAAACAACCTTGTCCTCAAGGATTAATATGAGGAATGTTTTGTAAAATGGTATCCAACTCCCATGTTGATGTAGGTGGATCTTGATGGCCACAAACCTTTTTTGACTGGCTCAGAACAGTTTTTTGGCAATTTTGGCAATTTACTATTTTTAGCAGGTTTTAACTTCTGGGGCCATTTTGAGGGCCTAAATGAAGGTTATTCAAGATAAAGGATCTCAATGATAGTTGAAGGCATTATTTATCCCCCAAAATGAATCTCCTTGACAATACCTTTCCAACGAGTTATCATACACCTAAAACAAAGATTGTATGAAAAAGTTACGACCCCGGGAAGCCACATGACTTTTGGCGCTTTATCTCCTAGGGTTAGGTTTTTGGCATTCCTTCTTATTGTAAAAGGGCCTTCAGAGCCTTATTGTAATCATCTTCTTGTGAATGCGAGTAGCCATCACATCTCTTCTCAGAGATAAGATGCCACCATTCTAGCGAGTCTTTCACTCTGTATTTTTACAATCTCTGTACATTTATTTCATTAATAGAAATCGTGTATTACTGTATCTATGTGTTTATGGTTGCATCTCTGATATATTTCTGTTATATTATTGGATGTACACGATATCTCTATGAATTTATTTATTATATCTCCTCTCTCATTTTGTGTTGAAAATAATTTGGATCAGTGGTTTCAGAGTAGGCTGCTCTCGATCATTTTTTCAGTGCATGTCTCCGACGAGGTCCGAGTATAGTAAGTTGGGTCTCAATCTTGTCTCTCTTGAAGAAAATCACTCTCTCACACCCAATAGACCCTCAATGGTGAAAGAAAAGAAAAATGATGGAGCAAACGATCCTATCAATCTGTTTCTTGAGAAAGTTCTCACGTGACAGAGGGATTAAATGATGGAGAATTTTTCCCACATCCTTAAACGCCTACCAATAGCATAAGGCACATCTTCATCAAGAGACCACTTTGGAGGCACCTCGCCTTTCAAGGTACAATTTAATTTTTATATTCCTGTATTTGAAGGACAGATAGATGCAGAAGCCCTAGAAAAATGGTTAACTCTGCTAGAAGGTTATTTCTCTGTTCACAATTTTTCCAACAAAGAAAAGATCACCTTCACAATCCTTAAAGATCTACCTCATGTCAAACATTGGTGGGAAACTTACTAGAGAAAAGTTATACTGAGGAGTCTAGAATATATGGGGTTGATCCCACTTATGATTTTTTTGTTGATGCGGTAAAGGAACGGTATTGCCCTGTTGGCAAATATGAGGACCAGTACATGAGATGGACCACACTGCGGCAAGAGAGGGGCCAAGTAGTTCCAGAGTTCACCAATACATTCCATACCTTGCGCACCAAGCTGGGTATCAAAGAATCTGAGTGACATTTGGTTCTTAAATACCATGGGGCTCTACACAGATACATCCAGACTGAAATGGATTTTCTGGACATCTCATCACTCGATCCTACTTATCAATATGTTGTTAAAATTGAGTAGAAATTTAAGCACCAGAACAAATGGGAATTCAGGTTGGCAAATCAGCAACAACCAGAGTATGACAAAGATGGCCCTAACAAATAGTCTCTCGAAAACCATTCCAAGACACAGGAAAAGAAGGGTCATGGGAAGACAAAGAAGGAAACTGGAAAATGGTGTGATTTCCACAAAATCCCATAGTACAAAATCGATGAATCTCGCTCAAAGCATTCATTGGTGGCCGAGATCAAAGACAAGGAGCCAAACCCTGATTCTGAATCTGATTTTGAAAATACTGGTAAAGGAAAGATCATTGACGTAGACCCCACTGCTATCGTCGCAACCGCAAAAATTCAACCAGAAGAACCAACAGATCCTGAAGAGGGGGAGTTCCTTTTTCATCCATAGATGTGGGTGAAGGGGACCCCACTGCATTTTATTGTTGATAGCGGAAGCCAGAAAAACCTCATTTCATCAGAGGTCATCAAACAGTTGGGATTGTCGACAACACCACACCCAGAACTATACAACATCGGGTGGATTTGCCAAGGATGAGATATCCTTGTCTGCGAACAATGTCAATTATCCTACAACATCCAACCCTTCCATGATGAGGTATTATGTGATGTTTCCCCACTGGATGTCTGGGATGTTCTCTTGGGCCAACCATATATGTGGAAGTGCCATGTTGTTTATGAGTCTCAACCCTGTAGTGTCATTGTTTATCTTGGGGGTCATCTCTACAGAATACCATAGTTAGTTCCAACTATTGTTCCACCTAAAGAGTGTCGCAAGGTAGTATCTCATACTGCAAAATTCAACTTCTTAACAATCTGTTCAAAAGGAGAACAAAAGGACACTGCAACCACTACAGCCTCACCCCAACCACCTTCTATCCAACAGAAGCAGGTCGACAAGGTTGCAGCAAAGAGAAAAGATTCCTTCTGCACATCTTCCTCTCATGTATTTCAAATTTTTGAACAGCCTAAAGCTCAACAGGTTCATGATAAACTTCCACAAACTGAGCAGCATGACGTCTCTAGCAATACAAGCAACTCACCAAGATGTAGATCCAACAAATGATTTTCCCTCTCCCCCAGGAACTCAACCCAATGGATACCATTTCTTACTAAGGAGGGAGGATTGATCCAGGTGGATCTTGGTGGCCACCCACCTTTTCTAACTGGCTCAAAACAGTTTTCTGGCAATTTTGGCAATTTACTATTTTTAGCAGGTTTTAACTTCCGGGGCCATTTTGAGGGCCTAAATAAAGGTTTTTCAAGATATAGGTTCTAAATTATAGCCAAAGGAATGAATGAGCCCCAAAAATGAATCTCCTCAATTATACCTTTCCAACGAGCTATCATACGCCTAAAACGAAGATCGTATGCAAAAGTTACGACCCCGTGAAGTTGATGTACTAACTTACCCAAACGGGGCCCACATGAATTTTGGATCTTCATCTCCTAGGGTTAGGTTTTTGGATGTCTAGGTTTTTTGGAATTCTTTATTATTGTAAAAGGGCCTTCAGAGCCTCATTGTAATCATCTTCTTGCGAATGCGAGTAGCCATCACATCTCTTCTCAGAGATAAGCTGCCACC
>CBVK0100247312.1:0-16839 GCA_900067695.1 Picea abies | reverse complement strand
GGTAGGGTGGCTGGTTTTGGGGTGTCCTAAGGAGCAGGTTCAAGCGAAGGGAGCAAGCTGTTGCGGATAGCATCAGAGTGAGGTATGTAAATTCAAATTCATGAATGGTTTACTTAGATTATTACTTATTTTCAAATTCTACTTGCGTAAGTGTTAGCGTAAGTGTTGAGATAAATTGTAAATTATGAAAATTTTACTTCTTTAAAGGCTTATAGAAAT
Source organism: Picea abies (assembly GCA_900067695.1). Lineage (NCBI taxonomy): Eukaryota > Viridiplantae > Streptophyta > Pinopsida > Pinales > Pinaceae > Picea > Picea abies. The sequence continues at coordinate 16,620 of CBVK0100247312.1, read as the reverse complement.
TACAGAAATTTGGGAAGAAATTTAAACGTTAATTTAAATCCGGTTATTACAATCTTGATTCTTTTCTTCAACCATTTATTCTTTTAAATCTAAGACAACAGGTGTACTAGGGGTGGAAAATAATGCATCCATAGTTACGCCATCATCAGTGATATCATTGATCATATCTGGAAAGACTTCTTCTTGGGAAATAGAGAGAGAAAAATTTTCATCTGTATTTGCAAACACTCACTTTCATCCTTTATTTCTCTCTCAATCATATCTTCACCAGACTCATCACATGAGGAACACTCCATCGTCTGTCGAATGTGGAGTGAAAACCTCTTACAATAGTCATAAAAAATGAGATGATCTGGGTAAATCTTCCCGTAATACAAATTAAAATAATTGTAAAAATCCTTCAAAGAATGGATACTAGTAGCAGGGAGAGATAGACACCATCCAAGAACGTCTTCTTCTAGATAAAAACTGAACATATTGATCCAGACATCCTCGTGAAAGAATCCATTTTCAAGCATGCATACATGAACTTTTAATAAGTTCTCACCGGGATGGTCATGCTTGCTTCCTCTGAATCTCGGAAGATAATCATACAATTCGTTTATAGCCATCACTAGATGTGGATAACCATATATGGATGAAAATTTGAAAGGGGAAAAATTCTAATCCAAGATAGCCGAGAGATGTGGCTCCTCCTTTTCTCCTTCATGGCTCTCCCCAGGATCAGTTTCACAATCACTATAAATAGGAACCATGGAAGATCTCTTCTCTTCATCGTCTTCATTGGGATATTTGNTATTCTTGGTCTGTATCTGACATCACTTCTTCATCATAAGTAGGGTTTCCAAGAAAATATTTTTTTAGGACCGAAATATCCTCTGCATTTTCTTTGTAAGAGAGGCAAGAAAAATCTACCTTTAATTCCTCTATACTTGTAGAAAGTGATTGTATCAGATCCTTCAGGGGATGTACCTCATCCTCATAGCTTTCACAATAATGAACTACACCCTAAACATCATATCTATACTCCTCACAATAGTTATGATAGATTAACTTAGAGGAATAAGAATTTTGACAATTCCTATTGAATGTTGCATGAAATTCCCTTAGGGAGGAAATACTAGCAGGGGGTAAGGAATGATACCATTCACGAGCATCCCTTGCTAATGAGAACATGAAATTTTTTAATAATACATCCTCATGATGTATCTCCCACTGATGTATCTTCCACTGATGCATGGCTTCATGAAACTCACAAAGATGTTGAATAGGGTTATCCTCTTTACACTCTCTAAATATGGGAAAATAATCTCCCCATCCATCCATAGTAGGGACAACATTAGGAAAACCAAAAACAACAGAAAAATAAAAACGAGAAAACCTCCGAGCTAGGATTTTTTCCATTTTGAACTAGTGGAGTCGCCAATCAATTCTTTAATCATGGAGTCACCAGGTGAAAGATATGCAGTAAGAGTTTTTCTGGTATTTGTTCACCATCAAATACTAGATATGATTATTGTGTTCTCCCAAGGGATACTAGGTGTAGCCAGAAGCAACCACACTGAAAAAATGGAGTTGAGACAGTGGAGTCACCTCAGTGGAGTCGTCAGGTGCAAGCACAATATTCAAAGGTTTTGATTTCCGATTCACCTTCAGAATCATAAGTTCATTGTCATTCTACGTAAGGAAAAAATTCAATTCGTCCCTGGCAACAGTGCCAGAAATGTTAGCACCATAAGTCACCTATGGATTGCGGTAGATGTAATCCTAGTACCCATCATTTTATGTGTCACAATGAACAATTTTAAAGGGGGTTGAATGGGCACAGGCTCAGGATAATATCATTTTAACTCGAAAAACTGGACCAACATGCACTTGCAAATGAGGTCTCGATTCAAATTTAGTCAGTAATTTGTAGTAAGGGTGAGTAGGAGGAAGAAATTGAGGATAAAATGAAAGGTCTTCTCTGGACAACAGATCTTCCAACTACCTAAGGAGGAAAATCTTAGAAAACAATATCTTCTTGGATTCAGAGTTCAGGAGACTGAAAATGCTATAATCAGGCTATAATATAACATCCATTACAACTCAATCATAAACATCCATCTAAATACTTCAATCATGAACATTCAGTATCAAAGGAAATAAATCATGGAAACAAGAAGTTGAATTTCATTAAACTAAAAGTATCAAATCGAATTGAATAACCATATAACCAATGTTCTTTATAAAAAATTTACAATGAGGGAGCGTAGCTCGACCATCGACCCTCAAAAAATATCAAAACTACATACATATACTCAAAAATTCACCCAACAGAGGGATGCTCGAGCTTCTCATCCAATGTCGTACGCATGTGTCTTCTTAGTCAGACTGTGCATGTAGTCTCCTCTGTGCATGCCTTCCCTTTTCAGACATAAGATCTCCTCTTCTAGTCCTTTCTAGCTTTCCATTTATGGGGTGAGACGAGGTCTCAACTATCACCTCACTTCATTAACTTCTTTTTCTATGGATTGAAATGATATTTAATGCCTAGGGGGCGGCCACACGCTTCTCTCAGAGAGGATTCTATATAAACACATGATTGTGGGGACACTCAAAGGTGGTTTGGGTTCACAATACTTTTGAGCCTGCAATTCACCACCTTTTTCCATGTATTACTTTTTCCAAACCACGACTTCAATTACGGGACCGCTCAAGAAAATTATCACTCGAGCACGTCGCTTCCCTGCAATGGAAAATGGTCATCGATATTTTGATCTTGGGTGAGTATTTATGATCAACAACTCAAATATGCCCTCAGATCAATGGATTAGATCTTCCCTTTTCGAATCGACGGTCGAGATCAACTTCAGGACTTCAAGCTTCGACTTTTCTTAGGGCGCTATACTTTGTGAAATTTTGAAATCCAGAATACCCGGGGGCCGTTAATATGGAATGCTCTTGGAATCTCCATCCCTAACAAAATTCAACCTGTCCGTTTGTATTTTAAGCTAGAAAGGAGCTGCCCTGCATGTTGTTCTCATACGCTTCCTGTGTAGACCATGAACTTGGACAACCTACTGCCCTTGACAACTCTATGTGATAACACAAACCATAGGTGGTCTAGATCTGATTTCAAACTGAGTATTTTCTAATATGGCTAACCACTCGTATAGCTCCCTATGAACTCCTTTAAATAAAATATCATGTATATCAGTAAAGATATACCTTCCTAGCCAATCCTCGGTACTAATTCTAGGGTTTTTGTTCTGAGCTTCGGCGAATTACCTTTCTTATTCTTCTATATACTTATGAATCTTTGTATTTGATGGAAACCACCTTGACATTCCCTCAAGAAGAACCCCATCCTAACAACATAACCATTTGTTAGAACAGGGGAAGACCTAGGGTTCAACTCTAACAATGCACCAATAAACCCTAACTATTGTCCCTTTCGGAAACACCTACGAAGTAGATGAGTCTCACCCAAAGTAGCAAGATGGGGTTGTAGGATACATGTGTCTACAACCATAGGAAATGAAAAGTGAATCTAGAACAACAACACACAATAATCTAGGTATTATTTACCACGCTTAATCTTGCTTCACAAGTTGTATCTCAGATCCAACAAAACAATGCAATAACAGTATATCAGATGACAAATAAAACATCATCAATCACACAAAACAACTAGATATACATGGTTCACCCTCTCCCTAGGGCTATGTCCACATAACTACATTTCTTGATATATTATATGAAAACATACAGTTCTATCTACGCACTTAGATTACAGATCTCTCTCTCCTTCTCTCTTTCTCCCCTCCCTGTGCACCCAGCTGAAGATCCAGAATACAAGGATTCTCTTACAACACAATACTTCTCTCTTGCCACAACAATAATCACTGTGCTTAACCTTAACTTTAACCTTCCCAACTCTTTTTGGCCTTTATTTATACTTTACAATGACTCTCAGACAAGCTTAGACTGAGGCCTAAGTGTTAAAACCCTAAATACAAAAACCCTAGGTCCCACACAACTCGTATCTTAAGGGCTTTGTGAGCCTGTTCTTGCTTCTTTCCCACAAGGTGCTCCAAAGCATTGGTTGGTGGATTTTTCTTCTTGCGGAGTTGTCCTCGATCCATATTCTTCACTGATTTGTATTCCTTGATCTTCTCTTTTAGTGACTCACTTTCTCTTACTTCACTCCTTCTTTTCTTCTTCTTTGACCACTTCGACCCATTCTCAGTTTATGTGCCTTTTGTGCTCTTCGTACTTCGTCTTTCTTCTTCCTTCGTCTTTTATTTCTTCCTTAATCCATAACCAAGGGCCAACAATAGGCTCAAAACTGAAAAATGGAATTAAGGGACAACTACCTAAAATCAACATAATTACTCATGGAGGAGAAAAACCAAGGATAGATGCAGACAATGAGCCCAAGATTCAGAAATCATCTCACAAGGATGACATGTATGACCCTTTGAAAAAAATATTGTTCTTCAAAGATGCAATAAAAATGTTTAATAGTATCCCTATTCTAGTAATAATGGAGAATTACCCTAAATTCACCTTTCAACCTAAACTTGTACAATCCTCTACCTTGTCACTGACACCTAGAAACCTCATGATTCCAAAGAGACACCCCTAGCAGTCTAAAAACGTAATCAATATCTAGTTTCAATTTCTCTTTGATATCCTCGGGGATGATCAACTTACAAAGAATTTGTGCAACACCTTGTACCTAATACTAGGAAATGAGGGAACCCCAGAAGCCATCATAACGACCAACATCATTGAGAAGAATACCCAAAGAATACAAAGAGGAAAGGTGGGAGCATGAAATAATTTAGGTTAGAAGCCCAACTAGATGATTTTGAAATTAAGTATGTCATGATAGATTTGGGATCTAATGTCAACATTCTACCCAAAAATACATGGGAAGCTTTGGGAAAACCTTAGTTAGTGTATTCCCCCATCCAGTTGAGAATGGAAAACCAATACTGCATTTTCCGAGTAGGAAGAATGGAAAATGTAGAAATAGATGTTGCAGGAGTTAAAACCACAATCGATTTCAAAGTAATTGAAATCATGGGAGATAAGGATCCCTACCCTTCTCTACTCAGAATTTATTGGGAATACGAAAAACTATGCTATCATTGATCTAAAGAAGGACACCATGACATTTGAAGTGGATGGGATTAAAGTGGTTCATCCCTTAGATTCATATTTAGGGCATAGATACATTGAACTAGTGGAAAACAATATGGAATCCGATGCTCTTTACTAATTATACACCATAACAACAGGAATGAGACCATATTACATAAATCCCACTACAGATGGATTGGTAAGTTGGAAAAGCATACACTCTACTGACGAGGATTCAGAATTATCATTTGAAAATTGGTAGCAAGGCTCACATGAATGATTCTCAAGATGATGCACAACTATTAGAGAAGTGATATGGATTGGAACTGAGATCAAAGAACACCCAACATATGATGGTACTTCAAAGGTACACATTTTTCTTACCAGTGTGGAAGAAAAAATAACAGTGGATCAAAGGATCACAATTATTGACTTAGCCTTGCAGGATAACCCCTCTAAATGGTGGGACACTCACAAAGCCTTTATTATGGAGTGGTAATATGCAAATGAAGCCATATGATGTCGATTCCAAAGTAAGAATCAGTTAAAATAAGAGATGAATATAGATTTTCAAGATGTGCAATTTTTCGATGGATGGCATGACCCCAAAGTGCATATTTAGCACTATTTAAAACAATGGCAAGTTGTAGAATTAATCTCTCACATATGGGTTTAGGTATTTATCCACTCAATGGGTCCAATCCCAAAATCCTAGTGCATACATGAAGAGACCATAAGACAAAATTTTTATTGGAAGAACTTACAAGACCAGATTTGCAAGGACATCTCTTGTAAAAGTAAGTACCTTGAGCTCAAATCAGTCCTTCAAAGAATCCGAGAAATGATTTTTACTAATATTTGCAAACATAGATTAGAGCTAGCAGTATGTGTTGACCATGTTCAATTGCTTCAGTCTAGTATGAGTCATGAATCTGATAATATACTTATAGATTTTTGCAAAGTTGATAAAGACCTGGAAAAACCCGATGACTTATAAGAACTTAGAAACTTAACCATTCAAAAAATGGAAAGTAGTAGAGAGATTTGGGATATTATACCTAGTCACACATGTAGCTCCTATAACCATCCTCTAAATTTGTGAGAAGTTAATATAGAGATTACAAAGCATCCTAATATAGCTTCCATAGGAGATTGTTTTGATGAGTAGACTATGAATGAAGTCTACAACTTGTTGCGGGAGTATGAGTACTTTTTCCCAAAAATGTTCTCAGAAAATAAAGGTATAAAAGGATCCATGGGAGAAATGAACCACAGACCATACCGCCTTAATCCTAAAATAAAATAAAAGGTCAAGAAGGAAGTAGAAAAAATGATTGCGGCAGAACTTATTTTCCCGATCGAAGAACCAGAGTCAATTAGCCCCATAGTTATCCAGAGAAAGAAGGATACATAAGACATTTGGGTCTGTGTGGTCTATAGAATTCTGAAATTTTCATGTGTGCATGATCCATTTCCAGCACCTTTCAGTGACAAAGTGTTATATTAGGTTGTGGGAAAAGAACATTATTCGTTTACAGAAGGATTCTTAGGATATCACCAATTTAGAATTTTAGAGAAAGAAAAGAAGAAGACCACATTCATAACTAAGTGTGGAACATTCGCATAAAACATAATGTCTTTTGGCTTAAATAATTTCCGTGCAATCTTCTCTCGAATCGTAATAGCAACATTTCGAGAATTCATTCACAAGTTTGTAGAGGTATACATGGACGATTGGACAGTATATAGATTATTAAAGGAACATGTAGGGATACTCTGGTTAATGTTTGATAGATGTCATGAATTTCATATATCTCTGAACCTAAGGAAGTGTATATTTTGCATACCACATGGAAATCTTCTAGGCCACATTGTATGCTGGGAAGGAGTCATGGTAGACCTAGCTAAAGTTGCAGTTATTCTAAACATGCTGCCACCTACAAGTGCTAAAATGTTGCACTCTACACTGGGACATATAGGATATTACCGTAGGTCAGAATATATGAAACTATCACCACACCTCTGGAAAAATTGTTTAATAAGTTTGAAGTATTTCGATGGACATGAGAATGTGACAAATCATTTGACATCCTCAAAGAAAAACTAAGTACTTCACCTATCTTGATATTTCCCAATTGGGAAATTGAATTCTATGTGCATGTTGATGCTTCAGGCATCGCACTGTGAGCCATTTTAGCGCAACCAGGGGAAGGAAATATGGACCACCCTATATATTTTACTAGTCGAAAGATTTCGGAAGATAAGAACAACTACACAACCATCAAAAGGGAATGTCCAACTATGATTTATGCATTACAAAAGTTTAGACACTATTTGTTAGGCTCTCATTTCAAGTTTTTTAACTGACCACTCTATGTTGAAGTACCTAGTCAATAAAGCAGTACTTGAAGGAAGGATTTGCAGGTGGCTACTACTCTTTCATGAGTTTTCATTCGAAATAAATGTTAAACCTAGAAGATGTAACATAGGTCTAGATCACCTTTCCATACTGGAATCAAGGGAAAATGGTGGAGTAGTAGATGATTAGCTCCCAGATGCAGACCTATTTTGAATTGAGGCCATCCCAGAGTATCACGAAGATATTGTTGTCTTCCTCAGTACATGGACCTTCCAAGAAACTTACTCTACAACCCAAAACTGACATGTGGTGGTTCGAGTAGAAGACTACCAAATGATTGTGGGGAAAATTTACAAATTGGGACTAGACAACATTCTTAGAAGATGTGTCTTGAACCATGAAAGGCAAGATATCCTGTGGGAATGACACAATTGAGTTGCGGGAGGACATGTTGGAGGTAAAGTTATTGCATATAAGGTATTTCAAGTTGGATTATGGTGGGATACATTATCTAAAGACACTAAAGAGTATGCTAGATCTTGTGACACCTACCAAAGAGTAGGGAAGCCATCACATAGATATGAATTACCCCTTCATCCAATTAGATCACTTCAGGCATTTGAGAAATGGGTTGTTGACTTTATTGGACCAATCAACTCGTCATATAAGCATTCAAAGTCTAGATACACAATTAACGCAATAGATTACCTCACGATATTGGTCGAAGCAGAGGCAATTCAAGATTGTTCGACAGATACAAATGCTAGATTTATTTTTTTAAACGTCATTACTCGGTTTGGATGTCCTATAAGCCTAAACAATGATCAAGGTAGTCACTTTATCAACAACACAATCACAACATTGACAACATAATTCCTTATACAACACCATAAGAGTAGTCCCTACCATCCACAATCTAACAGTACAGTGGAGGCATTCAATAAAATTATGGAAAGAGGATTGACAAAAGTGTGTTGTGCAAACAAGGAAGACTGGGATGATAGAGTTCCAAGAGTCTTGTGGGCTTACATGACTACCACAAAGAAGCTACACAAGTATACCCCATTTCAGTTGGTTTCTAGGAAATAAGATGTTGTACCTGCATATTTTATCACCCCTAGTCTCTATATAGCACAAGATACACACATGGAAGATGATGAATTAGTTACACAAAGGATTGCAGACCTGCAAGAACTTGAGGAAGAAAGATTTCTAGTATATTTTCATCAAACAGTTAAAAAAAATAGATAGAAATCTTGGCATGATAGGCACATCAAGTCCAAAATATTTAACCAAGGGGATAAGGTATTACTCTACGACAACCAGTATCAAAATCATCCAAGCAAGTTGTGCATGCATTGTTTGGGTCCATTCATAGTTGTAGAAATATGACACTCTAGTGCAATCAAGCTAGCACAATTGGATGGTATCCTTCAACCATGTTGGGTGAATGGTGCCTACCTGAAGCCTTAAATTTCTCATGTTTGAACCAAAGGACTGTTTCTCCAGTCCAAGGGATCTTGTATAGTATTTAGATTTAGATTTTCAATAATTTATTTAATACATTTAATAACGTTGGAGTGTGCATAGTGGCACAATGACATATGTTTTTTCTTTCCATCTAAGTGTTGCTTCTATGCAGAAATGTTGACTTATCTGCACAAGGTTAGATGAGTCACCATTACATTAAATGAGGTCATTAAAGATGATGGAGACCCTCATTATGGTCAGAGGGGGACAAATCTGAAGTGCATCACAACCCATGTACCATTCACATCCTTTCTAGTCATACCCTTTATGGTAGCTACAGTAACTCGTTAGAATGTTCCGTCAAACCATAAATGTGTGATACGTGTAGATGCCATTGATATCTCTGTCGAGATTCTCTACCATTAAAATGGTAATCCCCTCAGGTCGACCATGTCCCTATCAGTCTGTTCATTAAATCCAAATATCACCTTAGGGATTTTACCCCATTATCAGTCTCGTCGAATATCGAAGCTTGAGATTGTGTTGTTGGCCTAATGATGAGTGTCTTTATGAGTGATTACAGGGATATCTAGTTGTCCTGTTTATAATATCTCGTGAAACCAAGGGTGAGACTCATTGTTTATCTCAGTGACCCCATGTTTTGAGCTATTTTCACCCTAGCCTAATATGTGAAGTCCTCCACTCCCCAGTTGCGACCCTGACCCCTAAATCATCTAGTTTATCAATGCTCCATAGCCAACATGCCGAGAGTAGTAGGAGGTTGAAGTTTGAATCCAAAAGAGGAAATTCCAAATGAACCATATGATCCCAGGGTCGAGGTCATGGGTGATGTCAAGGGTGAGGTCAATAGTGGAATTTTGTGCAAATGAAGCATTGTTCAACTGGTGTAGAAACTTGTTAGAGGAACTCCTCATTGCTTGTGAGGAAGCTTAGGAGAAAGGAGGGACTTTTACCTTTGGCTACCTACTCATTGCATTTGCAATGTGGAAATAGAGGACACCCATAGGAAGAAAGTTGGCACCCGTAGACAAGGGGTGCCTCGCAAAATGTTTGAACCTTGGAATTCAAGGTCATACTTAGAGAACATGGAGTTTAACAACGCGACATTCTTGAAGTGGTACAACAATATCAAAGATAAAACTCATCAGTTTCACATAGCATAGGATTTGTTAAATATAAACACAAGGAATATATAATTTTTGATAAATCTCCCCTATACCTTTGTCTAGTCGAGGCATGCGAAGCCAAGGAATTCCACATGAGGCCACTACCCTTCTATCTTGACAAAGAATCCTTTGAAAAAGAATTTATATCATGGAATGGTGTTAAGCATAACCCCCGCAAGTCAGGTATGCATGACCTTTTTCTACCAGAGCTTTTGAATAAAATGGGTAGGAAGAAGGAGAAGGGTCAAGCTCCAGTGCTATAGAGAAGAAGCAAAAGGTTCAAATGCCATTGGATTCAAAAGAAGAAGAGGAAGAGTAACCCTTGGAGTGGAAGAAGAGGACATTTCCATTATTTCCACAACTTCTAGAACATACACTTATATTAGGTAAGGATTTCAATGAGATCCTAGATGTTGCATTCATAGGGGATGTCTCAATAAAGCAACCTCGAACACGTGCTTCCCCTGCCAAAGTCATCAATCCACAACCAATATCCATGACTTTACCTCACAATAGGGAAGCCACTCATGATGGCCATGCTTTGATTAACATCACATATGACTCTGATTCGTACATCAATGCATACACAACCCTCATTACCGAGAAATTCCCATTGCCACCGCAATATACCATCATTCCCTCCCAACCCACTTTTCTCAAACAAATGCAACTGGATATCCCCAAGCCATCTGGGAATGTGGAAGAACCAATTTCCTTGACTATTGCAGCCTCAAGCTAGCTAGTTTCTTCATTTATACTATTTTCGGTCACTCTTCCCTCAGCAGAGATTCAACAACCAGAAGTCCCACCACTTACTCCAATACTGCAAGTTCTAGTTACCCAGACTCCTCTCTCAATGATCAGTGTTGATATTCAAATGATCAGAAGAGAGACTCCATATGTTTCACTACCAATAGAGACAGGAAAATAACTGGTTCAAATAGAACCACAAACACCATTAGGACAAAGAACGACATCACTTAAAGAAAAATTGGAGCCAATACTCTAGAATCTACAACAGTGTGCAAAACTACTACAACTTTGCTTGGAAAAGACAATTGTTCTCTCTCTACTTCCAATGACTATGAAGACCAAACTTGCACAAAAATTTCAAGGTCCATCTATAGGGAAAGAAGAAGTGGATACACCCTTAAAACACTCCATGGCTAGTGGATTGTCACTTCAAGCTAGATTACCCTTGGACGCCACTATGACATCCAATGAGTTAACTCATTTTCAAATGCTGCAACTAGTAGGCCTCATCAAAGATTCTACTGACAAATTAGAGTCGAGGATCCATTAGGAAGAAAGCAAAGACAAATATTGGAAGAAATAAGGACTCATGGTGCAAACACAAAGAATGAAGGATTTGCATTTGAATATTCACGAAGAATAGAAAGTAAAGGAAAAAACTAAGAGAGGCTTGGAAAAATTTCAGAAAGACAACACCTTAGCTGTCAAAATCCAATGCAACAGATGATCCAACAAAACATATTGAATTGGTTCAAGTATATTGGACTGAGCTGGTAGAACGAGAAAAAAATCTAGAAGTGAATTTGTGTAAAATCAAATTAGAATCTGAATTACAACCTCACAAGGTAAAGAAACAACTTGAAAAAGTTTCTCTAGGAGGAAACAATGCCATAATAACACTTCATAAAAATATTGTGGAGTGCACCACAATATTCAAAGAGATCGGTAATTGGATGGGAGTAATCTCATAGTGAAACAAAACAATGGAGGACTTGAGCTTAAATATCCAATTCCTCAATGAATAAGTGGCCAAAGCCCTGGATCCGTTGGAAAAACAAGAAAAAGTTTGATGAAATTCAGCAAGTGGATAATGATCTGAATGCACTGTTTGAAGCTCAAACAATGGCCAAGAAAGAATTCTGAGAATTTTGACCAATCATCCAAGCTGATTACCTACAGATGCATCAAGTGGATGCTATCGCCAACTCGGAATGGGATTCCCTTGTTTCATCTAATCCGGAAGAGTTCACCACAGGTGCAACCCAACAGTTTGTTGTTGAAGCTTTAGTGCTTGCCAGGAAGTGGAAGGACGAAGTCGAGAAATTCTAGGAAGTCAGGAAGAAAACCCTGGAACTAGTACCTGAGTTGGGCCCTTCATTTGAAGGAGATAAATAAGAAACAGTCTAAGGTGGAAGTGGAAAAAACCTGGAAGTAGAAGGTAAGGAAAAACAACAAGCCAACCCAAAGACCACGGAAAAGCTAAATACTTGACTCGGGGTGAGTCAAGGATTGTGGTTGGATCTTGTTGGGCCCTTTGTTTTGATGAACAAAAGTTGCACAATCTATTTTGGAACTAGACATCCGACCAAAGGAATAAACATAAAGAAGATAAAAGGGAATGTGCAACAAGAAACATTTAGAAGAGAAAATAGTTGGAAGGACATCACAACACCAGTTTTAGAGAAAGAGGTTGCAACCAAATCAATAAGAGGATAGAACTCTCGATTTCTCAAACAGCAAGCCTGGATCATATTATATATATGGGATCAATATTATTGTAGAATGGGGATTATCGTTCTTATTATTTGTTGTTGTTGTTGTTGTTGTTGAGTTTGGTTAATCCTAGATAGGTTGGGAAAGGTCGAATCCAAGTCTGAGTCTAGTTCAAATTTTTTGTTGTTGTTAGCTTAGCTAAGTCCTAAGATCTGGGTTAGGAACTAGACTGATAGTGTAATAGATTCATGTAGTATTGTAGTGTTGGAAAAAGAAAAGGATTGAAATAACCTTGTCTCACAATAGGAAAAAAACACTTTCTTATTATCTTTGGCATGACCAATTGTATATGTGACTCAAGTTGATCTTGTATTTTGAGAAGAAACATGTTATATGATAATACAGTGGGAGAACCAATTATTTTGAAAATATCTTGTGTATTTAGCCTTCTGATTCTATTGAATGTATGCTATGTTATCTTTTATATCCGGTATTCTTAAAGGATTTTAACTTTCATGTGAATGTCGGTGCAACTTTGTTTCTCCATTCTCAGCTAGGAAATGTTCAGAACTACAATTGGTTTAAACTATATTGCCTAGAAATAATATGAATCTTGATACTTTGGAGGTCTGTCTGAGTATTATCCTTACCCTATCCTCTCTTATTCATCTCAGTTGCGATTTGAGTGATACTTCTTCCCTCCCGGGAAGATGAAAATGCCAGAGCACTAGACTACATCGGTACCTTTTGTTGGCAACTTGAAGAGGACCCTGGTCTGATCACTTTTGCACCAATAGATGCCCATAATGTTTTTCTACAAGGGCCTTGTAGACCAAAAAATTGTTAAAAACTTTGATCTTAAGTGTTAAGAAGTAAATCCATATGTGTTTGGATAAGACATCAATTAAAGTTAAGAAATACTTGCACCCAGAGAAAGAAGGAGAAGAAAGTGGCCCACACAAATCACTATGAACAAGTTGCAAAGGGGTCAAGGCATGCCAAGAGGCACATTTTTCAAAATTGTCCTGATGAGGTTTTTGAGAACACACACAACATAAACACCATCTCTGCAAGAAACAAGAGGAATAATACTCACCATTTGTTGATTGCATAGTTTTTTCAATGAGTGATAGATTAGATGAACAAACTAATCATGCCAAATTTTTCTCAAGTCATCTCTATGAGAAACAAAAACTAATGGATAAGATCATGACCCAAATTTGTCAAACTTGTACAAACTTAGTAATATCAACAAAAATTACAATTGCAAGGACATGTCGAGGATCTTTTAAATCATCGATTACAACTTAGTGAGGTGAAAAATCTATGGTTTTACCTTCACCTTTATGAGTGATCCGATACACTAATAGAAGGATGCAAGAAAGACTTGCAACACAAAATACATCATTGAAATGACCATTATCTAACTAGAGTATTCTATACCCTACAACACTAAGAGATCTATCATCATGAACAAATATTTTTTTGGCGTTGCATTCATTTAGAGTATAAAAAGTGTTTTATCCTTATCCATATGATAAAATACTCTAAAATCAATAAGCCACTCATCAAAAGAAGTAGAAATTGCATTGAAGGAGAGACCAAAAGAAGAAAGTGCATGTCCGTGAGAATAATGAGAAGAAGAATCAATATTGATGTTGTGCTTCTTCATTATTGCTTCTAAGGCTTCCATATTTTTTAAACATTTAGACTCCACATGACCATCTTTCCTAGAAATGTTTCTATGTCTGTCAATGTTCTTAATTTTGGATTTTGCTCCTTTGTCACCATTAAGAGTAGAAGTTCGCTAAGATGGTTTGAGACCCTTTTTTTGCTTGTTTTTGTGGAAAGGATGTTGCTTCTTAGGATTCCACGATTTATATTTATACTAGGCCACTAAGGCTTTGTTGGATGCACATGTAGTGCTAATAAATCCAAGTTGCACAAGATTATCTTTCTCTTGAATCAGATCATCACAAAAATACTCAAGAGATTTATAATAACTCCCTAGATATTATTTGGTGGCATAAAAGGTAGACACAAATACAGAATATGCACTACCAAGCTTAGCAAGAATAACATATATGCATCACCAAGCTTAGCAAGAATAACATATATGCATCATTCTTCCTTTAGATATATTTTACTGTCTATACATAAAAGTATAAGTGTTTTGAACTCAGATAAATAATATTCAATGCACGAAAAATAATTGGGACTTAATGTCATTAACTAATTTTGTAATTGGTGGGATGGAATAATATTGTGTTTACCAAACATAGCTTAAATATTTTCCTAAGATTCATCGAAGGAATTAATTCCTTGAAGGTGAAACCTTAAATAAAGAGAGATGGACATTCTGATTAGTCCATGTGATTCACCTTTCTTATTATCCCATTTTACTTTATGTTCATCATCAGTGGGTTCTTTCTCTTTTTCCAAGGTAATCCGGTAAAGTCCTTTACTTCTCAGTACATCCTCGATATGAGATTTCCATGAAAAGTAGTTGGTACTGGTAATAAAAATATCACTAAGATAATCCATATTAAAATATGTAAAGAATATGGATTTAAAGAATGAAATTGATGGCCTAGATGGAAATCTCTCAAAACAATAGCTTTTTTTTAAAAAATTCCATTGAAAATGAGCTTCGGTTATGAAAGTTATGCCCTTTTGAAAAAAGGCATAAATGGTAACCAAAGAGCCACATAGTGTTATAACCCTAACTTGCACCATACATGCTCACCTGGTATCAGGCCATCTCAGATCCCTTCTTTGCCAAAGCACTGCTGAATGACTCTTTAAAAATCCTCTTTTATAAAGGCCCATGTCCCCTACTCCATTATTGCATGCATGTACACGCTAGCTGACCTCAAACAACCCGCATGGACCGACAAAAGCACAAAAAAAGGAAATTTTCCGACGGAACACACAGCTCTGGATGAGTTAACTGAAACTCTCGGCCATGCATGACCGAGGGTTCATCCAAATACCTAGCTTCTTCTAACCTATAAAACAAGGGCTAGGGGTCCAATTTAGAAGAGGAAAAATATAGCAAAGAAACTCTGCCCATTTGCATATTCCCATTATCCCAACCCTTTAGCCATCCTTGTGCCAGAAGAGAGACAAAGCAAAGAAGTTGGAGGACAGTTGAAGAGGAGCCTAGGATCAGGTTCGTGGAGTGGTGGCCAGTCTTGACTTTTTGTAAGTTGAATCATTCTAAATAATAAAGAAAATGCTTTTCCCGTCCCAATTCATGAGTTATTCATAATCTGTTAAGTACATGTTTGAATTTCTAACCTGAATTTCTAACCTGTTAGTTTATAGGTAAGATGCATGTGTAGTTGTTTCTTGTCTTGTATGCAGGTCGACATTGTAAAGGAGAACTGAGAACAAGTGATCAAGTGCGACAAGGGATTGACATCAAACGCCTGAAACGAGGTAGGTTGATCTAGCCATGTTTTACTAAAAAGAAATAGGATTTAAGTCTGGGGACGAAGGTAGAAAGTAGATTTTCTCCTGGTCATATCTGCATGCAAATTCTAACCCTATTTGCTATTCCGTAAGGAGATTTCCATCACAACAGAATTGGTGACCATACTGGGCATGATCTCTAGGGTTCTTATGAATTTTATGTGTTTTTGGGTAGTTTAAAAGACTAGTTTTTCTTGCATGTTTCTTTTTAGTTTCTATAAGGTCTGGGCTAGAAGAGAGTCTGGTTTTCCATACCAGCTTTCTTTGATTTTCTTGAATGTGTTTGTCAGGACCCACAGAGGTACATGCAGCCTACATAAGGTTTGCACATGTGTACCCACGCCCTACTCTCTTACAGCCCGCGTGTGAATGCTAGCTGAGGAAGTAGCAGTAGCGTGTAGAGTCCAGAGAATTTTGGAGGCAGTCATCCTCTTTCCTGTCAGAATCAGACATTCTCAGGGGTTTTCTAGCATTTTGTCTGAGTCTTGGTTGTTAGTAGTCTTATCTCATATTTTTTTTGCTTTATCATTTTTT
>CBVK0100247311.1:0-16840 GCA_900067695.1 Picea abies | reverse complement strand
TTCCCAGAGTGGTTGTTCTATGATGTGACTTTAAAAATAATAGTTGCATAGTATGGTTTGATATAGGGTGTTAACATTAGTTTTATCAAGAAGGGTGGATGTATTACCCACCAAGTATCCTATTGACCCTAGTTTTATCAGAAGGGGTGGAGGTATTTCCCACCATTTATCCTCTGAAACTTGTAGTTGTGCGCAGGTTGTATTAATACATGCTCCCCTCGACATGTATTTTATTTGGGGTTGGGTTAATTTAGGTGACAGTCTAGCATAGTCCAATAGCGGAAAGGATAGGATGTGGAAAAAGGAAGTAGGTTAGGACGGAAAGATGATTCAATTGTTTTTAGATTATTAGTTGGGCATTAGATGTGCCTCTCTTGTTCCCTACTATGTTTAGAACACGTTTTTTTGTAAGCTAGTAAGTCTTAATATTAATTTATTATAAAAACTAGTACAAACATTGTAACATCCTCAGTTTTAATCCTCATGAATTATAATGTAATTATATAAATGTGATTTAGGTTGGTGAGTCGATGTGTTGGGGAGAATATCTCGTATTGATTTAATATGGTTGGGGTACGGATTGTATATTATGTGCATGGAATAATTAATAACAATAGTAATCGTTGGTTGCGATATGAGAGGGACAAAAACGATGGGGGGATATGATTCCACAAGAGAGAGGGGTCTAAGGGGGAATTATTCATGAGTATTAATCCAACCCACATTCCTGAAATTATGGGAATTATTCATGAGTATTAATCCAACCCACATTCCTGAAATTATTATCATTGTGTATAACCATATATTTGTTTATTGACAGTTCCCAAAGCCAGTCATTTAATTCATGTAAGAGGCTAGGTGTGAGAAGTCACATCCCATAATTATTGGAGAGCATAGGTTGAAGTACAACCATCTTTGGGAAGAGTGAGAGTCAAGAAAGCAAGGGAGAAGAAGGAAATTTGTATGCATAATAGAGACAAGTTTTACATGCATATGTTGGAAAGCAGGAGAGGAGTTGAGCACTAGGAAGAGAACCATCCATGTTGTGCTTGAAGGAAGCCATTATTTGGTTGTGTTTTATGCTGAGAAAGAGGCATGTGTTCCTGTGAATCAGGATGTAAGCCTGTAAAGCATTTTTTGTTGAGGAAATGGCTGAGGAGAGTTGTAAAGGTTGTTGTGATAACTCCTAGAGTATTTGGGAGGATTCATGGTCAACAAGGTGCACTGGATCCCTAGAGGGAAGTGGGAATCCCTGAGGGACTATGTGTAGTGAAGGGAGATCCCATTCCTTGGGTTGTGCAGGTTGTGGAGAACAAAGTGGAACCTGGGTTTTGGGGTTGCTTTGTGTGGAGAATGGACAACCAAGAGGTTCAAATCTCCTTGTGGAATCATAGCCTCAATTTGGGGTTGGTCTATTATTGAAAGAAATGAACAACAATCTCTATGGCTATGAGGTTTATCCTTCATATGCAACCATTTGTTTAACTACTAACATATAAGTTCTTTGTTTGTTTTTTATGATGATATTTCGTTGTGTAAATTTTTTATATGAATGATGTGTGTTCATGTTTTGCTTGAACAATTTCATTCATGTTTTTAATATATGTTTTTAGATGATTTTAGTTGGTAAGATACAATAGATGATTAAGTAGAAATCTTAACTATTAAATGTGTTTTCCGCTCGTAATGTTCCTCAGTTGGACTGGGGTATGTTACATTATGGTATTAGAGATTCAGGTTCAAACACTGGACCCACATGGGCCAAGAACCACTACAAATTTGGGTAAGTTTGTTGCTATAGATTTCAATTTGTGACAAATTTGGGAAAAATGGCGATAACTAGATCGAAATCCCCAAATTCGTGAGAAAATACAAGATTTGATAGACTCATAAATGTCTGAGATGTTTACTGGTGTCAACCAGACAGATTGTAGAGCTTGATATGTTCAACTTGCAAGGTCAAATTTCACATTTTAATGGCAGTGGAAGGAGTTGGGGAGAGTTTGATGAATCAATGGTCGAGATCATGTTTAATATCAAGATCAACAACCGAGATTCATTTTAATAAATTTAAAACTTATGATGTTTTTGAAGTTTGGAAATGTTACCAAATCGATGGACGAGATTCATTTTCGGTAATTTGGAAAATGAGATAGATTGACGATCTAGATTCATTTTCGATCGTTGAAAAGTTGGAGCCGATCGACGGTCGAGATTTTCTTTCAAAGCTTGGAAAATAGAGCAAATTGATAGTCGAGACTCATCGACAGAGTTGGGCGAATTTTGATAGATCAACGACCGAGATCATTTCAAACGGTAGATCGATAGTCCAAATTCATCAAGGATTTGGTCAAAACTTTTCTAAGTGTTGGAGTGGCCAAGAGAATTCACCGACGACTGATGGGTGGGTCAGTTGTTTTAGCTAAGTGTTTTGATTGAGAAAGAGAAAGTGTTGATGGTCAAGGGTCGGCACGATTAGTAAGGTGTTCACTCGGCCAAAGGAAATCGCCTATGGACTGTTGGTGCAAAATTGGAGATCGAGGTTCTCGGAGGTTTCCAACAAATATAGCATTGTAGTTTAGCAGTGATGGTATATTCAATCTTCCACAAGGGAAGGAGGTCTCACCCGAAGCGTAGCCAAGACATGTGTGTGGTGAAGTGAGTTAAATAGAATGCATCATCGAGTTTAGCATCATCATATTCAAATTCATACATATATATACAAGAAGATATTCATACACAACAATTCTATGATAAATGAACAGGACAGGTATAATTGCGCAACGTAGAAACTATGGATTCACACACAATATAAACAAATTTTAGAGATCGAATAATCTATTATATTAACAACATCTTAAAAACGGTCATACATAGAGTGTAACTCTCATACATTCACTTATGCAACAGAATGTATTCTCTAGATACCCATTACAAACTCTAATCTTTTGCGCAAGCAACATGAATTTTTAGACCCTTTACAAGAACCCTAGAGACTAACTCAATAACAACAATGATCATAATAGCTCGAAGCAACAACAGTAACACCAGTTAACCTTTTTCCCATTACATAACTCCATGTTTATAGCTTTCGCTTGGACACTTCTTGGATTCTTGATCTCGTTGTTCTTGATTCCGCTATCTTGCATTCGCTCGAAGCTCTTTTTCATTTCCACTGCTTGTCCAGCTGGCCCATGATCTTTTTTCAGTGTTGGCACTCTTGAAGTTAGCTTTTCGCTAGTCTAACTGTCTTCTTCCATGTCAAGTATTTCACTGTATTGTTGTGCTCTCCGCAAAACTTTATCATTTCCACAACATCAGGCATCCCTCAAAAGTAGAGGGCCCAACATATCATTTCCACAACATCAGGCATCCCTCAAAAGTAGAGGGCCCAACAATTCTCGACCATAATCTTTGACTCATCTCAAGTAAAACTTATGGTTCCTTCCCCTGGCCTCCTACAAATGGAGCGCCCAACTCAGGGACAATATGCACTACTTGCTGGCAAAATTGGTCGTATTGGTCCACTTTTTCCTGCCATTTTCTAACGAGAATGGATGCACTTGTGACAAATTTTTATCCCTCATCTACAACTGGCTCTTCATTCTTGTTGGTCAGCAGGGAATTCCATTCAAATTCGACAACTAAATCCAAGTGTTGCAATGGGATATAAGTAGATTGGACCGCGGGGAGGAAGTCCTTGAGTTGTTTCTTCATGGCTTGAGTAGCCTCATGTAAAGCATCCATATTTTCATCCAGTGCTTGGATCTATGAAAACTTGGCTTGCTACTTGATAGGATCCTCAATAGTCTACACTTATGTGTTCAGTTGGTTAATTTTTTCACGCAAATCCTCAACTAGCTTGTTGTGATGCTCTAATAATCTGACCCAGTCATGACCCTGTTGAACAGCTCTCGGCATTCACCGAACCAAGAATGGAGGGATGAGCAGACATTATCTCCTTCGAAAATGACCTGGATGATCATCTCGCACAAATCCTTGGGCTTCTCTTTCTCTTGGAGTTTAATAGCCTCAAGATGGTGTTGGAGACTGTCGGCCTTTCCTGTGAGTTGCATCCATGTGTCTACGACAAGTGTGATCCATTATGGAGGTGTAATCGGGGTAATGTATTCTAAGAATAATGGTACTACCTATCTAAATTTGGGCCATACTTGAACAAAGTTATCTGACATAACCTCAATGGTGGATTCAACCTACACACACAAGTCATGCTCATATGCTCGGGATGAAGAGGCGACGGTTATATATTGTCACAACTATTGTGACTATTGCATGAGTTCTTCGTTAACCTGTTCAATCATGATAATCATGTGCTCTAATTGGCCAGTGGATGCATGCATAAGATGTAAGAGCTGGGGTGTAGGCCAAGTAGCAAGCTCCCCATTGGCTAGGGACTAATCCAATGGCCACTCGCGACCGATCACTCAGATAGGTTGGGGGTGTCAACACCATCGGGACTAATGAATGTAGTGTGGAGATTGCGGGTGAGTCAATACTGAACCACAAGAGGAAGTGTCACATTTACATTAGTGCACTCAAGGCACAATTCCAAGATTGTGAAAAACTGCTTAGGATCTTGTAGCATTGGATCAATATATTCCTTAACGGAATTGGCACTGTGAGCTAAGTGAGTATCTTCCTAGGTGTCCATATGAGTATTAGGAGGATCCTAGTCCATTTTCATTTGTACCTTTGTCCCTATTTCTGTCTCATAATGGAGAACAATGCATGGTTATGTGTCCAAGGGGACTTAGATCTACAAAACCTTTGTAAAATAGGATAGAAGTGGAACAGTGGTCCCTATAGGCGTTGAAAATAGAGATAGGTGTAGTAGTTTCCATATGATGATGAGGGGATGAGGGAGTGAAATATGGGGCATCTGTAGTTGAACAAGGTGGTTGATGGTTGATCTCCTCTATGACAAATGTGGGATGGGTTTGGACTGGTGGATCATCAATAATAGTGATGATGGGAACGGATGAAAGGAAATTGGTGGTGGTGGGGTGAGTAGAAGGTGGAAGGAAGGACAAAGGAGTGGCATCAGTGATAATAGGATTGGCAGTAGACTTAGATGGAGAGTCATTGTGTGGTTTCTTGATAGGGAAAAAGAAGCAAAAACTTCATGCCACTACTTACCAGAGATAGTCGCATCATTCATAATGGAGGAGAAAGGAATTTGAACTAGCCCCTAAGGTAGTGATTCATCTTCACCTTTGTATTCCCTATCCTCTGAACTAGAAGGTGTTCGATCTCTCTTTTTCAAGCTAGGGACTGCACAAGGCATCTTCATAGGAGTTGGCCATTGTGAAATGGGAGGCATTGAGTAGGTAAAGCCTTATCTCTTCTTTTCCTTCATAACTCTTGGCCATCCCATGACTTCCTTGTCCAGAATTTCCTCGTCCAAATAGAAAGGAAATAGAGGGGTGTGAAAAATGGATGGATCTATGGCTAAAGTCCTCACAAATGTGTAATCAGGGTTCATACCAAACCAAATGTTATGGGTGTTCCTTTTGACCAGCTCCTGCAGAATTCTTAGGCATTGTGTGGCATAAATAAGATCGTTGTGCCACTAGAGAAAGGCATCATCATGGTCCTTAGAGTGAGTAGTAGAAGTACTATTGTGCCAAGGGTCGAAGATCTTGGCAATCCGGCTATCAAGTTCATGGGAAAGGCTTCAACCCTAAGGTAGATACCACTTCCACATAGAAAAAATGGCCAACAGGTAGCCATAGATCAAATATGTGTCCCGCTCATGCACATCGGTGCAGGATTACATCATCTCTATGAGTAGATATTTTCACTATTTTGAAGGTGCATCATTTTTTCTAAAATCAGCCACTACAATAGCATCCAATGTACACTTGCCCCGCGAGTAATTATTCATGACCTTGCCTACAATTATGTAGAAGGCACACAAAAACTACTTGTCATTGATTTGGTCAATGAGTGTGCCACAACCTCCTCTCGGTGTTCCATACTTGTCTTATAAACTGATCTCACTCTTCTTGCGGTCATGCTTCCCTAAGCCCTGGAATCCTTTTGTGACATCTTGGCCTTCCATGGAGAGACCAATGAACTTATGAATATCCTCGATGTGAATGGGGTAGGCCTGGTCCAACGACAAAGCACCATTTTTCACCCTATTGATGATAAACTTGGTGCACCAGGAAACTTCTTTAGTAGTGTCAAACACCAGTGGGTCATGCAAATTTAGCAAGGTAGTGTCCCGAAGGGGAATGAAGGATGGATTCCAGTCCCATTGTATTTAACCAATTGTGAGGGGTGAGCAATCCATAAATGTATGGATCACCATATGTGGGTACTATGACGCATCTACAAGATCAATGTCAAGCAACCGTGTTCGCCCAACCTTTCCATGAATATCCCCTAGGCTTCGACATGGGGATTGATAAACTCCTCTAGAACAACAAGTTTAGGAATAAGCCCCCAATAGGAAGTGAAATCCATCTCAAATTACCTAAGTTGATAGACAAATAAAAATGGTGGACAAAGGCATGCATGCGGGCTCAATGAATGCTTAGGGAGCTTCAAGACTAGATATGCAACTAACTTGAAGAAAACAAAATAACATTGAACAATCAGGAAAAGACGAGTATATAGGCAACAATTAGGTGGTGACATGACTAGGATTCATTACAATATACAATGTGGAGGTAATACGGCATTAACGTTGGTTGTGCCCATTGAATGCAAAAAAACTGATGAGTGATTTGGGAAATTAAGAGTATTAACAGGAACACAATAATGAGTTATTGGAGAAAATAGAAAAGTAATTGTTGAACCAATGATTAACTAGAAAGGTACTAACAATTGGTGTTCTTTAAATGATGAAGAGTGGTAGTGAAGGGATAGTGAGAAAAAAGGTACCAATGGTATTTAATGAACGACGTGACAACGATGGGGTATAGATTACAAACTTGAAGTCACTAAATACAAAAATATTTGATTCGAGACCCCTCCTGACCACAAAGGTGATATTCGAGCTAGATAAATTGACAATGACAACGAGACTGAAAGAAAATTGACAATTGGACGCATCACCATTTGATTGACATAAAATCAAAACAATTGAAATCCTACCTACTGAAGCCACTCCCGACGACAAGAGCACTGCACAATTTCTCATATTAAGAATAAATGTAGGACTTCAGGCATATTCCATTCACCCATCTTGGACAAGGAATACCATCAAGTTGTGTGATTATAACAACTTAGGACTCACAGATTTCTGCAACTATAAAGGGTCTAATCCAATGCATAAAAAGTCTAATCCAATGCATGCACAAACATCTTGGTCTTAATGTGCCTATCATGCCAATCCTTTTGTCTAAAATTCTCGATTATTTGATGAAAATGGCCAAAAATTGGGCTTCGTCCAATGCCAACAACTTTGTGACCCGTTCAACAATTGATTCATCATCTTTCATGTGAGTGGCTTGTGAGATATATAAACTTGGAGTGATGAATTTGGCGAGAACAATTGCTTATTGGCCATAAACTAGTTGGAATGAAGTATATTTATGCAATTTCTTTGTCGTAGTCTTATAGGCCCATAATACTGTTGGAACCCTTTCATCCATGTCATCTTGATTATCACAACAAATTTTAGTCATTTCCTTCTCTAGTGTTTTGTTAAAATCCCCCACTGTACCATTGGCTTGCGGATGATACAGACTACTCTAATGGTATTGAATGAGAAATTCTCAAGTAATAGTAGAAATAGTCTCGCTGATAAAGTGGGCTCCTTGATCACTAGTTAAACTCTGAGGGCACCCAAATCTAGTGATATTGTTCTCAAATATGAACCAAGTTGTTGTATTTGTAGAACAATCCTGAAAAACTTCTACTTTAGCCCAACGAATTAAGTAATCGGTTCCAGTGATGATGTATCTGGCCTTTGAGTGTTTAGCTAGTGAATTAATGGGATCGATGAAGTCCACAACCCACTTCTCAAAGGAATGCAATGCGCGAATAGGGCATAATGGTAACTCATCCCTGTGTGACAACTTACCAACCCGCTGACAAAAATCACATATTCTAGCATAGTTTTTGGCATCCTTGAATATAGTCAGCCACCACAATCTTGCCTGAAATTTTTGATGTTGTTTCCTTACATCCTATGTGGCCTCCCACAAATCCACTCTGACACTCCCATAATATATTCAATCTTTCGTGGTCATGTACACATCGTTTGAGGATATTTTTCAATCCCAACTTGTACATTTGACCTACAATCAGTTGATAGTTTGTTGCATGAACCACTAGGTGTCTCTTTTGAGTTGTGGAATAACCTTCAAGGAAAACANGTCTCTTTTGAGTTGTGGAATAACCTTCAGGGTAAACACCCCTGCTCATAAATAAGGTAATGTTGGACAGGTACCAAGAATAACTTCAACTTTGAAAATATCGACATCTGGGAGTTGGTCATTAACAACTCTACCACTCTCTCCTTACTCAATCCTAGATAAATGGTCGGGGCTCACATTTAGTTTTCTTGGATTAACAATGACCTCAAAAGAAAACTCTTGAAATGATAACAACCATCTATAAATTATGCCTTCCAACATAGGCTTATTAACCAAATATTTTAAAGCTAAATGATCAGTAAAGAATTTAAAATGACCACCAGATAGATAATGTCTATTTTTTTGTAAATCATTTTCAAACCTTCCCTTTTGGTGGTAATGTAGTTACGCTAGTCCTGAGAAAGATTCCTACTATCAAAGTAGATGGGATGATCTAGGTTTCCTTCACAATGTTGTGTAAGGATTTCACCCAAATCAATGCCAGAAGCATCAATGTGCATATTTGTGTAAGGATTTCACCCAAATCAATGCCAGAAGCATCAATGTGCATATGGAATTCCACTTTCCAATTTGGGTATACCAGAATAGGGGTAGTTCTCAACTTTTCTTTGAGGGTGTCGAAAGCTTGATCACACCCTGGTTGCCACTTAAAAGCTTCATATTTATTCAACAGTTTCTCCAACGGAGCAGTTATGCTTGCATAATTTCTAATAAATATGCAGTAGTATCTAGTGTGACCCAACATTGACTGCAACTATTTAGCAGTTGTGGGGGGTGGCATATTGAGGATGACTCCAACACTCTCAGGATCCACTAGTACTCCTTGTTGGGTATGTGTTATATTCTTTGCATGAGAAGTAGCGTTTGAGCGCCTGTGCCGGGCGCGCAGGGGGGTAAGAGGGGGGGCCGCTATATTTTCCATTGCATCTTTTCTGTTCTTTTCTGAATATCAGTTTGCAGTAGATATTGTACAAGGTTAGAATTTACACTCCTTCCATACATACTATATGTCCTAGAATATTTTTGAATGGTACACAAAAAATACACTTCTTCAGGTTTAAGGAAATATGTAGTTGTCTGCAATCATCAAACATCAATCAGAGCATGCCTATGTGCTACTTCAGTAGGTTATACACTATACAGTCATCCATATACACTTCAATAAATTTATGAATAAAATCGCGGAATGCAACAATAACTATGTGAGAGAAAATAGTTGGGGCATTCTTCAACATGAAGGGCATCACATTATAAGAAAAAGAACCCCATTCTGTAGTGAAGGCAATCTTTCTTTTATCCTCTTCTATAATTCTAACATAATGGGAGCCTAAGAATCCATTTGTAAAAGAATAGGTTTCATTTCTTGCCACTTGATCAATAAATTCATCACTAAATGGGGTAGGAAAAGGGTCATGCACACAAGTTGAGTTCAGGCTTCTATACTCCACACATAATATAATATTGTCAGTACCCTTCTTTCTCTGGATTAAAATAGAGTTGATCCACTCGGCCTCATCTATAGGGAAAATTCACCCAGTAGCTAACATTATGCCAATCTCTTTCTTAACCTTCTTCTTTACTCGTGGATTGAGACGGTAGGATATGTGTTTAACTGGCTTAGCCTCAAGTTTTAAGTCAATATTCATTTCACCTAAATCTCCCTTAATCCCCTTCAGTTCTAAGAAACTCTTACGAAATAGATCCTCGTACTCTCGTAATAGAGCCTGTATCTTTGGCATAGTTTTTTCATCCCAGTAATCACCTATGGATACCATCTTAGGATGTTCCTCACTCCCTTTGTTTAATTTCTGAAACCTCATAGGTTGAGTGTTTGAGTTATTGATGTCACCTGATATCGTATCCTTAACTTCTCTTGTTCTGGTGGATTCCTAAAAGGTTAAATGTTTGAGTTCCTCTAAGTCCTCAGGATGTTCAGGGTCCCTATCAACTTTACTACAGGCCATAGGTATTCTCATAGGGGATGGATACAACCTATATTCAAGCATGTGTTCATGCTTAGAGAAAACTTTAAGTGGATATTTAGGCATAACCTCAGTACTAAACAACATATTCTTAATTTGTTGGAGCATAAATGTGATTTCGGGAGTCTTACGAGAGAACAAGAAATCTTGGAAAAATTGATTTAGAAGTGTCTTCCAACACATTTTTTGTCTTCTTATTTCCTCATGCATGTACTAGTCTTTGAGAATTGTTCCCATAGAATGAAAGAATTGATGTGTCCACGAAGAGGATGGGAGTTGTGCATCCTTCCACACTTGTAAACAATTCTCAATGTTTGCAACTGGGTTAGACTTACCATCATATATCTCCAAGGATAACAACTCACTTCTCTACTTCTGATCATGTTCTAGTTGCGGTATCTGTGTTAATGGAAGGAATCGATGTTGTATAGTGAGCTTGGATTCTTCCTAAGAGGACATAGTTACTTTATGAGTAGCCCACCACCTGGCTAGAGAATATTTTAGGGATAGGTCAAGTGTTGAGAGTATGTGTTATGTTGCAACCCCACCCTCCATATTAATGAGAAAACTATGTAAATCAAGGGTACCATCATATGTCGAACACTCCCTGATCTTCACTCTAATCCACCTTACTACTCGGATGGTTGTGCAACATCTTGAAAATATTACATACCTACCTTGTTTCTAGTTGTCCGAAGTTGTTTCAGATTCTTCCTCCATAGACTAAATACCCCTCCAACTTATGGATCCATCTACAATCAAGTTAATGTAATTTGCTCAGTTTCCTGCAATCACAGTATAGAGTTAATCTAGAGAATCATGTTCCATACTCTCATCTGTTGGGTCATTATACATTGGACCCTGATACGGGTCTAGAGGCTAGGTCACTTTCATTCTATCACATTCAAACGTCATAATTTATTTCTTAAGATCAATTATAGCATATTTCTCATAGCCCCATTTGATGCCTAATAGAGTTGGGTATGGATCCTTTTCCCCCATTATTTCGATGACTTCAAAGTCTGTTACTATTTTGATGATGGCCAAATACACTTTGACATTTTTCATCATGCCTATTGGATAAATACAGTATTGATTTTCCATCTGCAACTAAATAGGGGAACATACAAGTTTGGGCTTACCCATCACTTCCCAATTTTTCCTAGGAAAGACATTGACATCAAAAGCTATGTCCAACATAACAGCCCTGATCTCATAGTCGTTAACGTGGGCATTCAGATGGAATTCCCTCTTGGTTCTCCTCTTCATTCTTTGTATTCTAATTGCATTCCTTGTTGGAAGGTTAGCAACAATTGACTCTTCCGAGTTTCCTTCATTTCCCAAGGCCCTTTTGATTGTGTTCCACAACTTCCCAATGAGATTTTCATCATCCAAAATGTCATAAAATTGTTGTAACCATAGATCAACAACTTTATGTGACTTATCTGTGGGCTTTATCTAAGGAATTGATTCTCCAACAACTCTTGGTTGGTGAAGATTTAGTTTAGAACTTGGTTCTGCAACCTCAGGCATGGAAAAACTAGATAGTTACCTGAACATCTCCATTACATATTTGAAAAATCCCTTCTATCTTATAGGGTCGTATTTGGTATTATCAGGTACTTCTTTTTGGATTTTGATCGGATTAGGACTTTCAAGATTGGCACAGTTATTATCTCCTCCTCCAGTGACAATGTTAATATTGGGATCTTTTCCTCAGCTACAAATCTATGTTCATAATTGATCAGATTGGCCCCTCTTAGCCTTGCACGGTCTTCCCATTTGGCAATCATATTAGGAAAATATTTGATGGAGTGGGTATTATTTATACAATGTGCACACCATGGTCTTCATGGAAGAAAGCAATCTCTTGCAATATACCCTTTCTCGTCAAAGTTGTAGCAGTGGCCTGGTCCCCTTCCGCCATTCCATCCACCTCTCAAATTTCCTCCCCCTTGTTAGCCTCCTCCAAACCCTTGAGGAGTTTCATTGACATATTAGAACGATCTAATATGTCAATGAGAGCATCCCGAGCTCTACATTGGTTGGTAGAATGAGTAGGGGACCCACAGAATTTACAATATATTGTAATCAGAATAGAGATGTACTTTTTTAGAACATGGAATTTCCTAGGAGAGTTCCCATGACTTCTATAGATATCACAATACTCATTTCCCTGGCCTCCTTTATGATTCAGGAAAGCATGGTATTGAATAGGACCATGAAATGGTGTTGTAGAGGTGACTTATGCAACTCCTCTCGATGGTCCTATTGGTGGAGCTTCCATCGAGTGAGTGGGGCGTCCTGAACCCCTCAATATAGGGCATTTAAGTGTTGTATGACCTTCTATATAAAAATTAGTTCACCATACATGTGTTTGAGTTGCTCTAAGAAGAGTTAACTCTTGAATTTTCTCATTTAGCGTGAATATCTATCCTTGCATTTACACAATATTATGATCTTCGGGCAATCTCATCACTCAGAAGTTTTTAGGATAGCCTGTCATAGCCTCAATATTCATGGATTTTTCCAATGCCTCTCCCAAAGTATTTATTCTTTATTGAGTCAATGGGATTCAGGTTAATGGTAACAACCCTTGAATAAACTATTCCCACTGGTGATCCTCATGAATAGGGTTTGATAATTTCCCTATCACATCCTTAAATATTTGGTTATATTCCCATGCAGACTCAGCGTCTCTTTGTTTTATATCCCCAAAATCGTAGAGAGCCTGTTGCTCTGATTGAGGTAACCAAAATTATGATATAAAACTCTACTTCACCTGGGGTAAAGAGAAAGGTTTCCATTGATTATTCCCTGGATCAATAGATTTCATGTACCAATTTAGAGCTCGATCCCTCAAAGTAGTCTGGAACTCAACCAATTTATTCATGTCTAGATTTTTGTGAGACTTCTATATGGATTCATAAAGAAACTAGTGATGTTCAACGTCCTCATCCTCTTTACCCCAGAAATTTGGGTATCAGGTGATGGACCCTGCATGTTGATGCACCATCGATGGACTGAGAGAGCCTATTAAAATGAACCTCGAGGGCCCTGGTTGTGATATAATTGAAACACTCACCACACTTCCACCGTTACTACTACTCGAACTTGTTGGACTAGAGGGATTAGAAATAACATAATTGAAAGAAATATTTGTTGTAGAAATTACCAGGTTTATGGATGACACTGGGGGAATGGGTGATTTAGGGATAGTTCCTTTGCCTCTAGAGTGAAATTATTTGATCTGGGGGGTCCCGTTCATTTGTAGTGTTGCACTGACATCTTTATGCAATCCATCATCTTTTGGGGTTGTGGGTTTTGATTCTCCTGCAACTTCTTCATGGGGTTCGGTTGAGTATTCTTCTTTAGTGGTGGTGTTTCTATTTATTCTTTCATTCATCTCTTTTGAAATTATTTCTTCCGATCTGCTTCTTCCAGAACCTTCTCCTCTTTCACCAAATATCTCCTTCAAACAATGGTTGGCCAACCTTTCATGTCTCTTCAACTCCCACAACTCTTCTAACGCTTTCCTATGACTACTCTCAAAGCCGATCTCCTTCTGTGACTAATCAAACATCTTTATCACTTTTCTCATCTATTTCCACCACCTCTTCTCAAGAACAACAACCCTCTCTTGAGCTATTTCATCTCTTATACTTTTCTTTTGACATCCCCTAATATCTCCCATAAAATATTTCTTTACCTAACTCATGAACCCTCTCCTAAATCACCCTCCCCCAAGCACAGGGGTTTACACTTCCATGTTAGCTAAAGGAACAAGCAATATTCCTTCTTCTACTTGTAAAATATTGATCCACAAGGGGATTTCCCGCAACAATCTTCCTCTAGATCCTTCTTTATATATTTCTTCACCCTTGGAAAAATATTGATGGTTCATTGCAGCCAAATCGATAATATAACTTTCCAAAGTAGTATGCACCCATAAATCCACAACACGAGAGATCTGATGATCTAACCGGTGAAGAGCCGCTAAATCCTCAATGGTCCAGTTGTATCTTCTTTATCTCAATCTTTGTATTCCAGAGCTTCTTGCAACTGATCTAATCACTGAAATAACTCTTCAGGAAATTTGTTCCAAAAGACATCGTACTGGTCACTCCCAGGTTCCAAATAAAAGACAACACTCATCTCAACCCTAAATATTTTGTGTCACAACTCGACTTCTTGTTGTATGAAAGCGTTGCACTTTCTTTCCCACCGATTCTCAACATAATATTTGAAAATCCAATGATGCATATTATAAAAATTCACTTTAAAGCTTAGGTCCCGGTAACAAAACCATTTGTTGGCGCAAAATCAAGACTAGGGTTATCAGAGGTTACCAATAGAAGATACCACTATAGTCTAGGAGTGTTGGAATATTCAACCTTCCGCAAGGGAAGGATGTCTCATCCGAAGCACAATCATATTCATATTCATACATCAATACACAAATACATTCATAAACAATGACTGAACGCTAAATACACATGACAAAAGTAATTGCACAACATAGAAACCATAGATTCATACAAAATATAACATAATTTTAGGGCCCAAATAATTCATTATATTGTCGACATCTCAAAACTATCATACAATGAGTACATCTCTCATACAATATCTTATGTGGTAGAATCTATTCATAGATACCCATTATAGACTCTACCCTACTACGTGAGCACAGTAACATCCACAAAACTCATTACAATAATATCATGACAATCATAAATTGATCCCAACCAAACAAAAATAAAACCAGAGTAACTCTTTTGCATGCTCATTCATAAACTCTATAACTCTTTCCTTTGAACCAATCAGCCAACCAACCAAAAAACCTTGTATCTTGTTGCACTACCTTCCTTTTCATAACTTTCTCCTGGTCGTTTCTTGGAATTCTTGTTCCGTTACTTTTTCGGCCTTTTTCACTAGAATCTGGTGCTTTTGTTGTTTTTCTAAATGCTTTTCCAGCTAGTGCATGGTGCTTTTTGCTATCTCCATCGTTGTTAGAATTTCAGTTAGCTTTTATCTCTTCTAACTGATTTCCACTACTGTCCCCTTTTCAGCTGGTCATGCAATGCTTTCCTCAAAACTCTTGGCATTTCCCCCAAAACAAACATTTCTAAAAAACAGAGGGCCCAACAACAACAATGACAAGAGTCACAACAACGATGTCAACAACCTAGAGTTGTAGTAGCTACGCTTGAGTAGGGAGTTGCAACAACTCACACTCAGGAGTTGCAACTCTTGTGTTGGGAAGGTACCTATGCAACCTTGTTCTTGTATAGAATTGTTAGCACAAAAGGTGATAATCTCCTGAACAATGAATAAGAATAAGTATTGAAATGGCATGTTGAGAGAATAATTATATTTTGACAAAAAATGTATCACTGGGAACGAACATCGTATTACGATCGAATGCAAATGGGAAAAAGGGTGTACAAAAAGTATTGGACGAGTTCTAGAAAGATGTCAATTTGAGCACTCATCATGCTTTCATCATGGTAGTAGTACACTGATTGACAAAGTATGCCCATTATTTCTCTCTTTCTCATCCTTTTAAAGAAAGTACAATAGCCACAACATTCATGGAAACTATTCAAAAGATACATGGAGTCCCCAAGATTATTGTAAGTGACAAAGATCTAATTTTCACTGGAAATTTTTGGACTAAATTATTTTCTTGTTTGGGTACTCAATTGGCTCAGAACTCATCTTACCATCCTCAATCCGATGGGAAAACTGATATTGTGAATAAATGTCTAGAAGTATATCTTCGTTGCTTTGCATCTAACTCAATCCGATGGGAAAACTGATATTGTGAATAAATGTCTAGAAGTATATCTTCGTTGCTTTGCATCTAATAAACATACTGTTATAGCAAGTTTTTTCTCACCCCATGCAACTTGCTTAGAAGGCCTTTTCCATTTCCCTATGCAGACTCGAAGTCCCCTTTTTCACTTCCTAGAGCCAAAAAATCATAATTTTCCACATATACACTCCCTACAAGTTAGAAAACATGTGTATATGTAGGCCGCACCACTACATCCCGTGTACATCGAGTTTGGTGCTCAAAATTAAAACTTGTGTCAGGTTTCCATGTCACGTCACGAGATCCATGATCTTTAACCTTCCATATACTGGAAACGTTCCGACTCGGCCCTTCCGTTCCATTTGAAGGCTATAAATTGGGCTATATCCAAACCGTGGAGGAGGAGAGAATTCAACTTTTGAGAGCAAATATACTATGGAGAAATTTTCACTTCACATTGAGTCTACATCCCTTTTTCCTTTAAAGTCTAAACACATTGTTCAACCCCCAAGCTCTTCCCTCTTTGATGGAGAACCTCATTGTCTCTCTTATATGAGCTTGCTTTTGGTGGATGATTGAAGTGGTGGAGGCCCAAATGGAAGGGAATTAGTTTCTCGGTTTTGAGATGTGCTGACACATAAGTTTCTCACTTATACACTTATGTTGATTATATTTTAATAGAAGATCGGAAG
>CBVK0100247310.1:0-16840 GCA_900067695.1 Picea abies | reverse complement strand
CATAACGCCTCATAATCAAAATCAATGTTTTAATAGCATAATAATCCGGATCACTTGCGAGCAAGTGTCATCAAAGAATAAGTTTGCTCAGTGCGCAAGAGCAGGATGTTACAGATGTGAACTATGCTAATGTTGAAAAATAAAACCATTTTATCTTATCCTAGCTAGGAGCAGTAAAACTAATAGATGAACATATAATAATGTCAACAATCCCTGTGCAAAACCTTTATTCAGATAGTTGCTAAAGGACAAAGACAATTAACATAAGCATAAATAAATGTATGATAGGAAAAGTCCCTTACATTAACGCATTGATGTATATCTATTCATCATCTCAAAACAATGGTAAATGAAAAAAAACAAATACTGTAAAAGATATCCATTCATATAAGAAAAGATTGTTTATGAAAATAAATCTTACAACGCTTCATAATAGCCATACATTTACTGGAAATATTAAACAACATAATTGCTATAAGGAAACATGCATTTCTCTTTGTCAAAATGGCCTTGAGGGTTTCTCACTATTATCTAAAAAAAAATATAGTTCTCTAAAAAATTACAGAGTTGAAGAGCCCCTTTAAAATGGGTCCTCTTTGGTTTATATAACTCAGTTGGGTAGCTACCTCTTGTGACTTCTTGAATTCCCAAGAAGCAGTTACAAAATTTTCATCTTCTACATGTCGTTTCTTTCTAAAAAAGGAAAAACATGACATACAAATTCGAATTTATTTTATTCTTCTCCTTTGTATTTATCTTTGATGTATGAAGCCAATGCCTCATGATATCTGGAAATGGAAATAATATTGTGATACAATAGGGACTCTAGGGCGACCTCGTGAGCTGCTAAATTTTGGGAGAGGGTTTTCATGTCCCTCTTCATATTAGCCATGAAGGCTTGCATCATATTATGAATTCTGGTCGGCCTTATGAGATGACCATTCATCAAATGGTTGGTTACTCTAAGTGGGGTTCCAACAACTATTTCCCTCGCTCATATGTTCTCTTCTAATTCTGCGTAAACTTGCTCATCTGGTTTTGGTTGGCCTAGGTCTCCAATCTGAGGTAGATGACCATTAATGGTAAGGATGATGGCTTCTTTAGGGAGATTATGACATATCCAGAGTGAATTTTTCAGCTCCTTTTCGATCTTTTCCCCATCTTGTTGAAAACTATCTAGTGCAATGTAATTCAACTCGCCCTCCCAATTGATCGTCCACGACAAATCTTTTGGGGCGTTTGGATTGTTTGTTGCCCATTGTTTTATTTCATCTAGACCTGCTCTAATTCTAATAAATTGTTCGTTTTTTTCTCGAATTCTATCTAGTTGTGCCCCAATTTGTGCAGAATTTTGTTGGAAAATTTGTATTCTGGCATACATCTCTGTAGCCAGATTGTGAAGCTCTATCCTCACTGTTTCAACACATATCTAGAATTCTTGGACACTGCTTTGTTCACCTCTATAGTGTCACATTTCTTCTTCCAAGGACTTTATCTTCTCCTTGTACTCTTCGATTTCAAGCATCATGTTCCTCGAGTTATGTTCAGATGCTTGTGTGAAGGCCATACCAACTGAAGCAATAGATAGGGGATCATCTTTAATGTTTTCTACCACCACTGTCTATGTCATTACCGATAATGGGGATAATCCATTCATTGGTAGATTTCTGATTTTTTGTTGTATAATCTTGTCTGACTCCCTATCAAACTTAAAGGAGTTCAGGTTTTCTACCTTTTAGGCCTTTGTTGGAGTATATGTTCCTAGTCTCAACTCTCTTAGTGGGAAATGTCCTTCGACCACGAGCATGTCTGAGGATGATGTGGGGATATCCATGTCCATGGGGTCGGAGCCATGTTTTTCCTCTTGTCTTTTCTTCTCCTCTTCTTATTTTTTACTTCACTCTTCTTCTTTTGTTGTTGCTTATGCTTCTACCCGTATTTTCTTAGTTTTCGTTGTTACTATTGTTGCTACTTCTCTTTCCCTTATTACATGTTGAACTTCTTTCTCTTTCTTCTTTTGTTCCTCTATTTCTTTCGCTACCTCTTCTACTATCAATTCTTCTATCTTTTTCTATTTCTCTTCTATCTTTTTCTGTTTTTCCTCCGCTTTTAATCGGTTTTCCTCCTCTATCATCTTCCTCTTTGCTTCTCTGGAATTTTTCTCATCTTCTACTTTGCTTCTATTATGGGATTTGCTTCCTCCCTTGAAAAGTGCATCATCATAGGTTCTTACCCTTTTGGGGATCTCTTCTTCTTCCCAACTTTTTGACTCATAATTCTACCCATACTTCTTGTTGTTGTAGTGATTATTGGCAATCTTCATGGGATCATACCCTTGGAATATTTCCTTGCCGAAGTGGAGAGAGAGCAAGGTGTCTACTTTTGTCTGGGCTTCTTTGATATCTATCTTTAAAGAGTAGGAACCGACCCAAAGCGACAGAGGTGGCCAAATCATTTTCTCATCCCTATTTAATATTGTGTCTACTCCATGTATCACGGTTTGATAGGCTATCTCTTGCAAAACTAGTTTGTCAGAGACAAATTTCAGGAACAGATGAGGAGATTTAGTGGCCCCTTAAACATTGATATATGTGCCATACTCAAGCATGTTCTAGTCACATACTCTTCCTACAATGGGTTGAGATTTATCTGTCATGCAGGTTGTAGATGCATAGAACAGTAGTTGGTACAGGGGAATTAAGAAATTTTCACAATTTTTTTGATAGTTGAATCAATATTTGTGTTCCCAAAGCATTTTACTGTAAATATGTATGGGAGGGTCACTTGGCTGCCACACCCATCCCATCCCTGGGTATGCATTCATTATGAACATCATCTCAAGTAAGTATGATGGCATATGAAAGCTGGGAAATTTCCTAGGGGCCATGTGCTTTGTGGAAGCAAGCACTTGTTCCATGGTTGAGGATAGAATATCTCTCCAATTGAATGTTGACCTGGAAGATGTAACATAATGGAGTGGTACCCATGATACTTTGAACTTTTTCACATCTGGTTCACCGTAAATCCTGCAGACCATGGCTACTACATACCGATACAACAACGCGAGGCAGTTTGTAGGATAATCATCCAAGGCTTTGGTCTTGAATTGCTTACCTGGGTACTACCAAATTTTCATGAGTTCCTTCGGGCTGTGGGAAAATCCCTTTACCAGTTCAACATCCAATGCCAATTCTCCTTCATCTAAATGATAACAAGAAGCAATCATTGAGGGATGGAAAGAAGCCTCTGGTTAGCCTTTTGCATCGATTATCAGTCTCTTGTCCAAGTTAGCTTGCTTCACTATCCAAGAAATGGCTTCTGCACACGGGAAAACAACTGCGTGAATTGCGACCTTGTGCAACTTGGATTTCTTGATAACCTTGTAAATGTTGAGGTCGAGATCCCGCTTTGGCAGTTGAGGAAAATTCTAGTTGTTGAACATTTGGTAGACTACTCCCCATTTGAATGAGGTTTATTTGTCAATGAAGCATCATGTATCATTAAAGATCAGTCCAGGCGTGTCGATATCGACTTATTCTTTTCTATTGGAAGAGACCTCAACTACAGGGGTCTTGTGGGGTTACTCAGTCCTTCTTTTGGTGGAGACATGATTGAACCAACAAAAGATACATCATATCACAGCAAACAATTGTCAACATTAGTTCATATAAAATCGGATAATACAAGTGACGAAGATCCTAGAGTCTTTTTATTTTGAAATCATGAGATTTAGAAATTATTAGATTGAAAGGCATCATGACAGGATTTCTGGGAAGGAAAGGGTTCCCTATTTTCTTGTTAATGCATTGGTTGTTGCTCAAGGGAAGGGGTTTCATAAACTAGAGGTTATAGCTAAAGATGGGAAAAGGTGTGGCGAGGTTCGACTAAGACAACCCTTTTTTTCCGTTAATCAAGAGATTAGAAAATTAGGAGCTGATCCATATCATTGATCATACACCATCCATGGTGCAGAATGAAGGTTTCCCCAGTGTTTAGAATAGGGGCGTGCGAGGAATCAATTCCACCCATAAGCAAGAGTGGTTACAAAATAAACATTAAGGACCTGCGATGGGAATGCACCCTATACCGAGGTTGTAGACAACACTAAGTTTTCTTGTATGAGAAGAAGATTCTAAACATAGTAAACGAAGACAAGGGGGCGTTACCTATCATTATGCCCTTTTCCCCCTATCCTTTTTCCTTTTTTCTTTTTTTTTTAACCATGAGAACAACAACCTCCCAAGAGTATATCCAATAGCCCGCAAGCCAGATATACCCCTAGAGATAACACATGTATTTACAAAAGAATTGAAACTCGAATAGTATTTAGAGGGAAGGAAATGAGATCCTCATGGGGTTGATCACTAGGGCCAATGCTATTCTTTTTATGTATTAAACTCTACGGACACGATGTATAGTAGGAACGTGGTTACATGAAGAGAATACACATACCTCTAATTCATGAGTTTGAGTTGGAACGAAATTTGTGGATGGAGATCAACGACCTTGCTACCACGTTGATTAATGTGCTTCTATTGGGAACCTTACTACCATGTCAATTCGTGCTCATGTTGATGAGAAATGGTGTGTAATGGGTTGAAAATGGGGCCAATTGAGGTTTAAAACGAAGAGAAATGGTGTGAAAGTCTGAAAGAAACCTATCGTACGAGTGACATCATTTGATGCATGTCGACATGACGTTTGTGGGGTCCATCCTTTTGTCGATGAGAGAAAGGTATTTTACGTCAGTGTATCGACATCACAATGTGATTTTAGAGCTGGTGTATTGGTGAGAAATAAACATTTGGAGCCGACGTATCGGCTTGTGTTGAGCATCCAGTGGAAATCAGTTCGATAAAAGAAAAGAGCAAAATTTGGCTAAGTGTTTAGAAGCCTTTCGTAGTGTTAGCCAAGAATATAGATTTCTTGCTGACATTGGCTATATCAGCGGGCTAAAAGGATTTGTGGCCAATGTATTGGTGAACAATGATGATTACTCATCGATACACTATGTGTCGTCGGTTGAGTAAGATCTTTAAATTTTCTCGAGTTATCAAGTTAGGAATAAAACGATACACTATGTGTTGTCGGTTGAGTAAGATCTTTAAATTTTCTTGAGTTATCAAGTTAGGAATAAAAGAAGGTGAGTTTGAACTTCAAAAATTCACAAGCAAGGATTTTTTGAGTTTCTAGAGCCAAGAACTTAGAGAGAGAATGAAAAGGGGGTCAAATTTCTTTGCCTATAATAATTAGCATTAGAGTCGAAGTAAATAAATTAGGGAGGGTGTTGTTGCANNNCATTAGAGTCGAAGTAAATAAATTAGGGAGGGTGTTGTTGCAGCATTAGAGTCGAAGTAAATAAATTAGGGAGGGTGTTGTTGCTAGCACAACACAAGTACACGAAGTTTGGACAGCAAAGTGCACTTCATATATGCACAAGAAAAAAGTTACATGTACATAATGATAATTTATCACAATCTGGTACAAGATAGTCCTTCAAGCTTATCACAAACTAGGACTCTCTAGTGGCTCGACCAAACCTTATCTAGGGCATCCACCATCAATAAAAAACCTTGACTACCAATACAAAGACCTATTAAGATATTCCACCAAGCTATCTAGCCACACCAAAGAGTCTGCAACAAGTTAGCATCAACACCAACAATTCCACCTTTGATCTTTCACCAATATTTCCTCACACAAGCTCCCAAGCAAAGCATTACACCGTGCTCAAGGTCTCCACATTAGTGATATTTTCTTCCTTAGAGTTTACAAACCATAACCAACTTGCATCACACAAGTTCAAGGCTAACAAGACAACTCTAGCGCTAGTCTCCAAGTCTTCATCGAATCAAACCCTAGGTCTTCAACTCTTGCATCACAGAAGCATCAAGTTGTTGAGAATTATAGCTCGGATAGGAACTTCTGCACATGTTCAGTGTGAATGTGTGAGAAGTAGTTTGATATCTTTTTGAAAAATAAATCTTTCTTCGAAAAGTAATTCTATTTTGTAATTCATTTTATTAAAAAAGTGAAAAGTCTTATTTTTCGCTCTTGAGTCTAAAAAGTGTATTTAAGGAATGCGTGACTTAGACTAGGAGTAATCTCAAAAATAGATTAGGGTTTTGGTCTCAACTAAAAGTATAAAGACAAGACAAGATAGAAGGTTTAGACACACATGAATAGTTGAGTAGGTTGAGCCATTGAGAGAGAGAGAAAGAGAGAGAGCAACCAGTAGGAAAGAGGTGTTTCTTGGTTGTGAGTACAAGGCGTACAAGGATCCGTATAGTTCCGCACAGTCGTATGGATTAGATATGTATAGTCGTACAACTAGTCTATACATTCGTATAGCAGGCTGTACTTCTTAGCACATTATTTTACTTAGTTCGGAGGGTGATTTCAATAACCATGTAGTTGTTGTTTTTGGGCAGCGTGTGGAGGTTTCCTTGTAAGTTTTTTAAAGGAATGAAAAGTTGATATTGAAGGAGTAATTACATGTGTATGTGTGAAATTGATTTTATGCTTCTGCTATTTAATTTCTAGCTATTTTGTGATTGATGCTATGGTTTGAATTTAATTTCAACATTAATTAAATTCAACAATTACTTGTTTAATTGAAATCATAAGGACTTTAGTCACCTAGGGCTTTGATTTTTCACATATACCAAACAAGTAAGTTTGAAGTAATTTGCCTTCAATTGTTAAGTTGCAAGGTATCAATACTGCAAGTAATTAAGTTGAAGATTAACTTTGGGACTATATTGAAGAGAAGGTAAAATTACCAAGGCTTATAATATAAGGTGTCAACATTTGTCCTAGTATCAATATACCAAACAAGTTAGTTTGAAGTAGTTCAACTTCAATTGTAAAGTTGCAAGGTGTCTATATTGCAAGTAATTAAGTTGAAGATTACTTTCTAACATATGTTCGTGGACATTAATTGAGGTGAACTCAACATTACAAAGTTCACCATTTGCATCGATGGTTCATAAACATTAATAATTATACAGGATGGGCTCAAAACATTATAGAGTCCATCATTTGACATCGATAGTTCATGAGTACCTTAGTCATATGGGTACCTTGTTGTGGAGCTTTGTTTCAATCCTACCTTGTTTTAGAGTTGTAATGTATGATTTTTGGGAGGTATTCAAAGATCAATGTTTCAGGCAGACAACACGTCTTATTCTATGTTTAGCAGATTTTGAATTCAGGTTCCGACGTCTATTTTTAGCAATTTTCCCCATGCATTGGGTTTACATACAAATCTGTTAATCTATCTTAACCCAGCACTTGACACTTAGATAAAATAAAATCACTTCATTAACTAAATGCACAGCTAGGTTATTAACCAATATTACTGTGGTAGCATTAATAGAAAACCAAACACATTGCACAAAGCTTTTGGGTAAACACCCCTGGAAAAACCCCTAATGGAAAACCAGTACCTTGTTGATTTTAGTCATTAAAATCTTGGGCTCCCATCTTGGGATAATGGCCTATAATAGCCTAGCCCACTTGGCTGCTATCTCCCTTCCTGCCACTTTGCACCTTTCCTCAACCCTGCCCGCTCACATTTGGATGAACTGCTCTTCACCCACTCAATGAGATCTCCTCATTTCCCACTCAATGTGTCTCATCCTCTCACCTAGGCTTCATTTTATCACATTGAGTTAAACCTAAGTCCAAAACCATAGATATTCTCCAAAGTGATCAACGGTTGAGATCTAATCTCATGTTTACTTTAGATAAGATAAGATTAGATAATTTTATTAATGTCCAACTAATGAACACAAAAGTAGGTCAAAGGGATTGTTGAGTACAATGATGTCAATATAATGCAGGAATGCCAAAAGTTCTCCTATAAAAGGTGAGATACAAAAAGCAAAGTGCAATAAGGTAGAGTAGTAGAAATTCAGATCTACCCCAAGGCATGAACCCTCAGCCCCAAGCTCAGATACCTGCGTTAATGATGAGGTGTATCATAGGAAAAGAAGATCTAATGACAAGAGGAACCAAAAGAAGAGTAGATCTGTCATGGAATGGATCCATCTCTCCTATCATCCAAGGTCGAATGTAGATCTGTCATGGAATGGATCCATCTCTCCTATCATCCAAGGTCGAATGAAGAAAGCTGAGTATAGTTGGTTGTCCTGTGGGGGACCTGGTGGAGTGCCTGGATCGTCCGATGCACTGCTCACTGGTAGAGGTAGTGCACTGACGAAGTTTGGGGAATCTCATTCATCTCCTGGGAGGGGATTTGATCTGGCCATGTCACTGAAATTTCATGGGACAAGGGAAGGCCCCACAGGCCCGCATTGATCTGGAGTCCGAGGTTGCGCTGGTGTGGGTTTGTCTCTTAGTGCCCCTTCCCAAGGGTAGCACCAGGAAGAAGGAGGTGATCCGTTGAATAGGGTCATGTCTCATAGGAGGCTGAAGACTAAGGGCTTGGAGCCTGAGGGCCTCCTATATGTATAAGGCTAAACATCGTTGGTCCGAATACCTGAAGAAGCTCGTGAAGGTCTGATTCCCCCTGAATAAGCAATGAAACCTCCCCCTAATCTCATAGCAAATGGGGCACCGAAAGATGAAATGCTCCTCAGTCTCGACCTCCTGTAGCTGGAATAGCTGACAGATCCTGTCTGGTCGGTCGATTTGGTGGTTTGTCTCTACCCGAAGTGTTGAAATAATGTAACTGCAAAGTGTATTCTAATTATTATTGTTGAGGCGTACAAGGATCTGTATAGTTCCGCACAGTTGTATGGATTAGATATGTATAGTCGTACAACTAGTCTATACATTCGTATAACAGACTGTACTTCATGGCACGCTATTTTACTTAGTTCGGAGGGTGATTTCAACAACCATGTAGTTGTTATTTTTGGACAGCGTGTGGAGGTTTTCTTGTAAGTTTTTTAAAGGAATGAAAAGTTGATCTTGAAGGAGTAATTACATGTGTATGTGTGAAATTGATTTTATGCTTCTGCTATTTAATTTCTAGCTATTTTGTGATTGATGCTATGGTTTGAATTTAATTTCAACATTAATTAAATTCAACAATCTACTTGTTTGATTGATTTCATAAGGACTTTAGTCATCTACCCTTGGAGTTTTTACACAAGAGTCATCAAACCCTAGGTCTTCAATTCTTGCATCACACAAACACCAAGATCTAGATGGAACATCAAGAGTACAATATGAAATTCTTCTTCCAAGCGAGGTATCACCCCAAGCTCAATAATCCTCCACTCATCAAACAAGGCTACTCATATTGTAGCGCACCTTTTCAGCTACCATGGCTTAATCGCTCTTAAAAGGATTCATTTCATACATCAGATTTACAACTGGGCTCGGCCTTGGGGACATTACACATATAGTTCTTAGTGATCTTTCCCTAGCCTACTTGCATCACGCAAGAACAAGGTTGCAATATCACCCAAAGCGCTTGTACTCTTCTTCATGTGTTCTTTAGGGTTGGAACCCTAGCACTACCTCTTGTTGCTTCACAACAAGAGCCAGGATCTCTATAAGACAATACAAGGCATGAGTAACTCAAGTAAAAAATCAAAGCTTGTAATCATATCATCAACTCCTCTAGTGCTATGTTCTCCTATAGCTTTTATTTCATGGCACAAATCCTAGTGTCCTCTTGCATCTCACAATAGAAAAATCTCTAAGAACACCCAAGCACTGTCATCCATATCCATGTCTCCTCTGGGGTTTACATCACAAACCTCAGGTGTTTCTCCCTACAAGACTTCTCCAAGACGATTATAAAGATGAATAATGAGTACACCAATAGTGAGTAATGACAAAGGATCTCTCCTCCATTTATATAAAATAGGTGAGAGAGACCAACACAAAACATGGACTAGGTCCACATAAGTAACCCTAGACCTAAGTCAACAAGCTAATGCCACATGGAGCGCTCTATAATACAAGGATGACAAGTGTCACATATGGTTTTACCTAACCTCGATGTGGTGTGCCCTCCAAGCATGATCCTTCTTGGGCTCAAAGCTCCTCTTCCAAGATGGTGCACTATCCAACAAGTAGTTAGCGTAACACTCCCTCTTCCATGGTGGTTTTCTATCCAATTGTCCTCATGCAAGGTGCTCCTTCTCCAGTTGTGTGCCACATGTCCTCTTATGCCTAGTGTTCTTTAACTTGTGTGCCAAGGTAGTTACTTGCTCCAATGCTTCTCCTGGACATATGCATTTGGGTCGCCAACCGACCTCCATGAAACATGCTCCTCAATGCAAGAATCCTCAAGTTAAGTATCCAACCTCCAATGTGTATTTCACATTGTCCCATGCTCTTAGTGTTAGCTTTTGGGGTTTCTTCAAAAGTGTTGTGAGTTCAGTAGGGTCCCAAAACACTAGAAATAAAGAAAAGGTCTAAGGATGAGATACAACTTGCAAGTAATATGTGAAATAACATCAATAAAGTAAGTGATAATGACAATAAAGAAATTATTACAAAAGTAAAATAAATGATCTCTAATAGTATAGATATTATTTCTGCAGTAGCAAATCTTTTTTTTTCACAAAAACTAGTGGATTTTTATTCATTAAAAGGTGTAGCCAAAGCAACTCAGTACAAAAGGAACAACTAGAGAAAAGTACAAAAATCTGGTTTATCCAC
Organism: Picea abies; assembly: GCA_900067695.1. Lineage (NCBI taxonomy): Eukaryota > Viridiplantae > Streptophyta > Pinopsida > Pinales > Pinaceae > Picea > Picea abies. The sequence continues at coordinate 6,196 of CBVK0100247310.1, read as the reverse complement.
CACAACTTTCATCCATCTACCTATATCATAACTCCTATTTATCCATAGCCTAATTCTACTACAATTTTGAATAGAATATGTTCGATAGAAAATACCACTAATACATATAACAAAAGAAAACATAATTATTCAGCAGAAGACCTATCATTTGGAACCTCGTCGTCATTATCTGGATTTACTATCAGGGCATTCATGTCTGGAAAAGAAGTCACTTCCCTCTTGGGTGAGATGTCCATAGCCAACCTTGAACTAAAATTCGACGAAGATGACCAAAGCTAAATCTCTCTCGATTGCGACCTCAATGATGCCACTTCATCTTGCAACTGACCCACCATCTCATGATGTTGAACTAGTGTGTCCATTACACAAGAGGTTGTTTAATTAAGTGCGTTAATCGATATTATCAAACTATGATGGTCTATCATCTCCTCTTCCTCCATTATCGCTTCCTGTTGTTCACGACTAACACCATTGCACATTTCTCCCAACTTATCAAAACTGGAAAGCCCTATCCACTAAGAATTACACTGGAGGGCACAAACTATACTTGCGACTATAATCTAGAAACCTTCCCAATAACCTAACGGAATAGAAAACCCATCGAGCTCAAGAGGAAACAATGACAACCCTAGCCTTGTAATTTCCCAAGCATCTACATATTTGGAGGATAAATAACAACAAGAAGACGTCATGCTCATGACGAACCGATCAAAATCTTGACCTTCCATCAACTTCATAATCCTACAACCGGACTAATTTTCATGCCAAATCTTCACTGGTCATCAATCACATATCCTTGTTGGACAACTTGAGTGAGTTGCCATTAAACTCGCACACGAGCACCCAAGAATGTTGATGAATGTTGGGCAATCTTCCACCATGTCATGTACCTTACTACAACTTCCATTTTCAATCATGATGAGAATCTTCCATTTGATTGAAAACTCCCTCAAGTGGGGATCCATGTTCCAAATTTGGCACACCTTCCACATCCTATGAATCTTGAACCCATAAGCTGAACTCCCACTCAAACACCACACCTTCGACTGCAGACAAAACCCATGGAATGTCAGGACAATATGGCCCCTACATAATATAATATCCAAACTATTGCCATGTGCTTCATCGAATGAGACCTCAATGCCCACGATACCCTCGTGGGTCCCAATGTAAGACAATAGGCTAAACATTAGGGAGGGGGGGAGAAACTGACCACCTCATTAATCCACAAGGAACCAAGGGCTAAACCTATGGCTTTATTAGCCATTTCACTAGCTTAAGTGTTATTTCCAATGAGAATGTGAAAAAAGTTGGTGTAGAGGAGATTTAAGTTGAATCTAATGCGTCCAATAATGACCTTCGGACCTACATCCTTTGGGTCTGAGCCTGCCACAAAGTATCTTATTGTATTTCTTGAATTGCCAACAATGTTTAGCTAAGAGATTTGACAATTTTTAGCGATTTGAATTCCTTGAAAAACTGCATATACCTCAACTTTGTTATTGGAAGAGATCCCTAGATTTCAATAGAAATCAACTTCTTGGTTTCCTCTGGGGCCAAAAAGTACCCCCCTCACACCTACCTCCCCATGCAATAGTAGATTTTTTACAACAGTAAGATAGTTGAAGTTTTTAGTAGTAAAATGAATCATGACAACAACAAATAAAATATAGCAATAATATAAATAATAGCCTTTCGATCATGAAATGATCCAATAAATAAGATGGATAAATACTAGGTTAAATTAGGGTTTTACTTGCCAACAAAATCAGAAAATTAAACAATAAAAATCAACCCTAAAACCCTAGACGTTTTTCCTTCAATGGTTGTTATAACACTTTAGAAACTTAAATTAGGGTTTCAACAATGTAGTTTAGGTCAATAGTATCCCTAAAGACCCTAGACATCTTGGTTCTTGTGGCTAGAAATAGTTTTTACAACAAATAAACCCTAACCCTAATCCTAAAGTAGTAAAATTCAACAATAATGATTGACTATTAGGGAGAAAAATATTAGTGCCTACTATTTTGGGCGTATGGAGTCAAAAAGAGATGCATCTTTGGGAGAATGAAGTGGACTATTTTAGGGTGAGGCTTAGAGGTTGCCCATTACTAACCTCAGGCAATCCTTCTAAAATGTTAAGGGATGATACAAGGGAAGATTCCTCCACTAGTAAGCCTTCCAAGGATTTTGACAAGAAGGGTTTGTTAAAAAATGATCCAAGAAGATGGAGAACCACCATTAGAGAAACAACATTAATCTAAAAATGCATTCATAAACATAACCATAAGATGAAAAGAGAACACTTACTCAAAACATCTTTCATCCATAAAAACCCTAATTTCCATGTCATCCAAGTAGTAGTAGAAGATCCACAAACATAGCTCCCAAAAAACCCGCACTAGTTAACCATCCATAACATTCTTCATGATAGAGAGCACGTAGAAGTAGACAAGAGCGATAAATCTCCACAAGTAGCAATGATTTACAAAATGAGAAATGTTTCTCTATTTATATGAGAGATCTAAGTGAAAATTTTCCATGAAAGGGTGCAACTTTTCATTTCAAGAGGTGCCTCATCATCGAAAGGGTGTGACGTCTCATCAAAAAGTGCCAAGAAGCCCCAAAATGTCACATCAAGGTGCCCCATGCCTCTCAAGGGTGTGACATCTCATCAAAAGGTTCCATAACATCATAAAGAAGCCCCAAACGTCACACCAAGGTTCCCCAAACATCACATCAAGGTGCCCCATAGTCAAAAGGTGCAACACCCCATTATCAAAGGGTCTTATCATCCATGGAAAGGTGCCTCATCATCTCTCCAAGTGCAACGTTCTCAAACAAGTGTCCAACGTCCTCCATAGAAGGTGCAATGTTCCATCAATCCATCATCATGATGCATGCAATGTCCCATCATCAACGAGCTCAAGGTCACACCCATGTGTGCTAGGGTTTCTCGTGAATGGAGTCATGTGATCAACAGCCCCAACGTCATCCTAAGGTTTCAAACAACCTTCCTCAAGTGGTGGGGACAACCTCCACACAAGTGGGGTAGTATCCACTCAACATCTTCCAAAGGATCCAAGTGTCAACCAAGCATATGGCCATGTGAAACCATCATCTGAGGAGAGGCTTATGTGGTCCAAGATGCATCATGAAGACCAAAGGCAAGGTACACAATCCAAACACAACATATAAAGTGAGTCACGTTGATAAAAAAATCCATTAGATAGATCTCACGAAATGTCCTCTTCAAACTTCACACTAGCTTACAAAATTATACAATTTGCCAAGTCTAGGTATGGGAGGGCCATTATTACCGCCTATTAGGTGTGTCAGTACCCAAACCAAGAGGTATGTCCTAGGGAACCCATCAAGGACTATGTGCAATGGTAGTGTACGGATTGGGGTTTACTTCATCGGGTGGATGTCAATGACATGCAAGGCCATGTATAATAGTCATCTTCATGAGCACCTTTGTAGAGGGAGCGCTTAGGCAATGAGGTACCCTTTCCTCAACATTATGTCTTTCCAAACCATTGTTTTCCTTTTTCTTTATAGCTTTAACTTTTTTGGCTTTTGACATTTGATTTGCTAAGTCCTTTCATAAGATATGCATTCATTGCATAGTACTAGGGGTGATGGCCTCTTAGGAGAGGGTAGAGCTCATGCTTCTTTCTTTCTTAGTGTTTAATACTTTTCCTTTCTTGTTTGTTTCTTTGCCCTTCATTTTGAATTAGGGATTTTGCTCTTTCTATATCATTGTTTTTTATAAAGCCGCATCAATCTTGGGATTTCAAGACCCTTCTTCTCATGGGATCATGAGGCGTAGACCTTTTTGGGATACATGTAACAACCAACCCAAAAGAAAGGACAATAGATAGGTCACGGATGGAATATGTTATTCATGGTAAGGGATACGGACATGTTACCCCCATTAAGGCCCCCTAGTAATACAACTTTGCCCAAGAGTGACAACACTTGACTAGAAGATGATAATGACCACCAAGGTGAGACAAGGCAAAAAGTATAACTTCAAAGCATCATAATTCATTATCTAAATCAACCCATGATCACTACTTTCATGCCTCAAATATTAAAATTAGCACATGATATGGAGTGTTAGAACAATGTACCTGAGTATGTGACTGCATCATATCGTAAGAGTGAGCTGAGTTGACCATGTGATGGAAGGAATCTGCAGGCAACTGTCTGTGGAGAGTCTGGAATAACATCATCGAGTCTGTTGTCTGAAATGTGGATCATGGAGAAAAAAAATTTCCTCTAGTTACCCCTAGAGGTGAAGGGGTAACAAGTCTCAGCATGCTTGAGGGAAAAGAAAAGCCGCAAGCAAGTCAATGTCAAGCTAGCTCAAACAACCTCGAGCAAACAGAACCTAAGTCAGCGTGTTCAGCTACTATTCATGATGAAGTTTGAAATTGGGCGAATTTGATTTGGAGGCGAACAAATTCATTTAAATGCATCCACCAAATTCAGCTAAATAGTAAGGATCTCATTTCCAATTAATATTACAACCAAATTTACATGTAAATTCATTCTTTTCAAAGGGAAATTGCTGAAAGTCGTTTATTGTTTACGTTTCACCTTATATCTCCAAAAATTCTGTGCATTCCATTCCCACAACGGCATTCCCTTGAATTGTTGAAACGCATTCTTCTAAGGGTTGAGAAAATTGTCACCAGGTACACAGTACACCACGTACAGCTCCCCGAGAGGCTAATGGTAATGCAGCTACACAGTGGAATCAGATAGTTAACGGAACCCTTCAGATAGCCACCACCATGACTGGAGGAATCATGCACACGCACCTCGATTTTATTATGCATAATATACCATATATGATAATGGTCCTGGAACTCAATCCACTAATTCTCAATGTCAATATGGTCATGGATTTGGGACTAGATACATAGCTTGATCCGTCGTAGCCTCTGCTGTTATAAGTTGTGATTTTTTTCCATATATATCATATACATAAATGGTGATATATATAATATCAATACTGAGATTCAATTAAATTATTTATGATAGTGACCCAGTTTATAAATTAATATAATATATTTAGGTTATAAATTAGTATAAACTTATAGATATTACAAGTGGAATCAAGTGGAATCAGATACTTGACGGAATCCCTTCATATAAGTTGTCTAGGCCACTATCATGAATGGAAGAAGAATCATGTGCCCACACCTCAATTTTATTTAAGAATATGTGGACTTAATGGTTAAGAATATGTGTTTCCTCTTAAAAAGTCACAGGTTCAAATTTAGAGGGGGGTAGGGTATGTATACTTTCGTAGACTTTACCAGTCAAATCGCTGAGCGGAAAGAGGTCCCTTGTCCCACAAACAAAGGAATCTCATACACCAAATTTGATGTGCTGGCTTGACCATGACCTTAAAAATAGATTATTATTATTATTATTATTATATCATATATGATACTGGCCCTAGAACTCAATCCATTAAATCTCAATGTTGATATGGTCATGGATTTGGGACTAGATATATAACTCAATTCGCCGTAGCCTCTACTATTATAAGTCATGAATTTTTTTCCATTTATTTCATATATATATGATGATATATATAATATCAATAATGAGTTTCAATACAATTATTTATGATAGTGACTTAGTTTATAAATTAATTAATATAATATAGTTAGGTTACAAATTAGTATAAACTTATATATATCACAGGTGGAATCAGATAGTTGACGGAATCCCTTCGTATAAGATGCGTAGGCCGCCACCATGAATGGAAGAATCACGCGCCCACACCTCGATTTTATCATACATAATATATCACATACGATAATCGCCCTGGAACTCAATCCACTAAATCTCAATGTTAATATGATCACGGATTTGGGATTAGATACGTAACTCTATCCGTCGTAGCCTCTGTTGTTATAAATCGTGATTTTTTTCCATATATTTCGTTCATATATATAAATGGATATATTTCGTTCATATATATATAAATGGAGATATATATAATAATATCAATAGCATAGTTTTTAAAACCGGAATTGGACATCGACTCGATCACCTATCATCTTGACATCGACTCGGACTAGGACCGATTTGATTTCAACCACTCGGTTCAATAAAATATACATTAAATAATTAAATTTTAATGAAAAAAATTATTTTAAAGCTTTCAAACCAT
>CBVK0100247309.1:4086-16841 GCA_900067695.1 Picea abies | reverse complement strand
AAATCTCATCTATGTCATCTAATTTATGTTTTATCTCTAACCCCCTAGTAGATCAGTAGCATGCATGTATGTTCTTGTCTTGTTTGCAGGAAAGCTTTGTGGAAGGAGCAGTAGCAGCAAGGAGACAACAACTCAATGGAGGATCTACTTCGGCCTTCTACCCAAAATCTCAACCCCTTTTCTCAGACAAGCATAGGAAGAATGAACTAACCTTTTTTACCGAAGGCCGAAAATGATCCTTCGTTGAGTTGTTGTCTCCTTGCTGCTACTGCTCCTTCCACAAATATTTCCTGCAAACAAGACAAGAACATACATGCATGCTACTGATCTACTAGGGGGTTAGAGATAAAACATAAATCAGATGACATAGATGAGATTTATATATTTCGGGATGGGAAAAGTATCTTTTTCATTAACATCAATACAAATCAACTTACAATGATTTCTGAGATTGGCCACTGTTCCTCGATCCTGATCCTGGGCTCTTCCTCTTCTTTCTGTCCTCCAACTGCTGCTGCATGAGTTTCTCCTAGAGCTTGAGGAAAAGCTAAAGGGTTGGGGACAAAATTGACTTGGCAATTTGGCAGATTTTATTTGCTATGATTTTCCTCCTTTGAATAGTACCCCTACCCCTCCTTTTATAGGCTAGAAGGAGCTAGGGTTTTTGGCGAACTCTCGGCCATGCATGGCTCGGAGCTCCAGTTAACTGACAAAAAGCCTCATGTCCCGGCAGAAACTTTCCTGATTTTTTTCTTTGTTAGGTACCCGCGGGCTGTTTTGGGTTAGCCTGCGGATGCCCGCATGCAGTATAAGGACAGAAAGTGGATGCCCGTGCCCAGTGAGAAGTTAGGGCGCGGGTTGCTTGTTTTAAGTGGTTTTTTGAGGAATTGTTCACATGACTTTGGCTAGGAAGAGGCATGAGTTGGCCCGATGCCAGGTAAACCTGTGTGATGCATTTTAGGGTTATAACAATTAGGGCACACTGGATACTACACAAAGTTCATTAAGGGTTATGCACAAATAACAACACCTATGGAGAAGCTATTAAAGAAAGACAATAAGTTCCAATGGAAAGAAGAATGCCATCAGAGCTTCGACACACTAAAACAGAAAATGGTCACTGCGCCTATCTTGGTTTTTTCAAATTGGAGTAAGGAGTTAAATGTTCATGTAGATGCCTCGTCCATTGCATTAGGAGCAGTTTTAGCATATTCGGGTGTAGGGAACATTGACCACCCCATATCCTCTGTGAGCATGAAGCTTTATACAGCTAAGAGGAACTACACTACCACTGAAAGAGAAGGCTTGGCTATGGTTTATGCAGTGCAGAAATTCAAACACTATTTGTTGGGAGGACATTTTAAGATGTTCATTGATCATTCTACATTAAAATACTTAGTCAATAAGCAAATGTTGGTGAGAATAATATGCAGATGGATATTTTTATTCTAGGAGTATGATTTTGAATTTTTTTTCAATCCAGGAAGAATGAATAAAGTACATAATCACTTATATAGGTTGGAACGTGGAGAGGAACCTACTAGTTTGGAGGACACGCTACCAGATGCACAATTGTTGGCCATCAAGAAAGTCGGTGATCACTTCGCCAAGATAGTTCAGTTCATGTCCACAGAAATGGTACCTCACGAATATACAATTATGCAGAAGAAACAATTGGTAGTATGCACTATAGATTTTCAACTCATAGTTGGACAATTGTATAAGATGGGACCAGATGAGATCTTGAAAAGATGTGTTATGGAGGCAGAAAGACCATTAATTATTGCAGAAGTACATGAAAGCATCGCAAGAGGACATTACACAGGAAAAGAAGCAGCGTAGAAGGTTCTGAGAGCTGGCCTATGGTGGCCTACTATACATAAGGATGTTAAAAAATACTATAGAGCCTGCAATGTATGTCAAAGAGTAGGAAAGCCTTCTAGAAGGGATGAGATGTCTTTAGCACTACAGTTAACATTACAAGTATTTGAGAAATGGTCCATTGACTTTGTGGGACCTATTAACCCACCTAGAAGGCGCACAGGATCTCAATACATTATCACTACAACAAAATATTTAACCAGATGGGCAGAAGCATGAGTAGTTAAAGATTGTAGTGCAACTACAACTACACATTTCATTTTTGAGGATATTATAACTAGGTCTAGATGCCCAAAGTTCCTCATGAGTGACGAAGGCACACATTTCATCAACAAAACTATTGAAGCCTTGACTCAAGAATTTGAAGATCACCATCGGAATAGCACTCCATACCACCCAAAGGCAAATGGTATAGTCAAAGCTTTCAATAAGATATTGGAGACATTGTTGACTAAGATTTGTAGTGTGTTGGCCCTTGACCAAGTTTTGAGGGATATGGTCAAGTTTGACCTATTTTGGGACTTCGACAGCCTATCGAAGCAGGAGCGCAAGACGAAGCAGAGGTCACGAATATCGGGCACATTTTTGGGTCCTTTTTGGGTTTTTGGGATTATGTAACAAGCATGGGATGTAAGCCCATGGGTTTACCCATGTTTAGGCCTATTTTCTAATATATATATATATATATATATATATATATATATATATAGATTTCTAGGAAATATAGAGAAGGACGAATGGCTAAGTGCTAGAACTATGTGATTGAAGGATTGTAAGCTTTGTCCATACTATGTGAGACTTGCAGAGTTGAGTGCAAGTCATTGTCAGAGGCTGTGGAAGGTTGTGTGCCTAGATCTACTAGGGAAGGAGGATCTAGCTAGTTGTGCAGATCTCCTATCCTAGGCTAAGTAGGGTTTTGAGGCTCTGTGCTTGTAACCGATTGATTGAATACAATAAAGAAGAAGAGTTGGTGGACGTAGCCTCGGGGTGGGGGTGAACCATGTAAACACTATGTTTTTCCACTTTGTGCTTGTCTTGATGTGTTTATAACTTCTTTTGTTGAGTGTTTTGATAGAGATAGATAAAATTGCTTATGATTTGCGCTAATAATATGTAAGAATGTTAGATCTGATCTATATGAGGGTGCTTAGTGCTTGATCTACTAGATATGACCTGCATGTTTTGATATAATACTTAAATACATTAGATATGAGTGAATGATGCGATGCTTTGTTCTATATGTGTAGTAGTTATTGGTTGAATATTGATGAATTGTTGATTCTAAGTGCTCTGTTAAGTAATATAATCATAGATCTATGTCCCAGCTAAGGTTGCAGACACTTGAGTCCTGCAACCACCCCTGCCTCTACCATGAGTGAGACTTCATCTGCTTTGCAGGTGTTGCCAAAAGGGTCGGTAGTTAGGGTGCTATTGTAGCATTGAACCCTGGTTCTTCCCTTGTGCCAACAAATGGTTCCGTTGTCGGGACCTGAAACTGTGATTGCTGGGAACTGAGAAAGAAGAATATTTGTGAAAAAATCCAACCTAAAATTGTGAAAGCTCTATGCGTAGATCTATTGCTTTGGTGCACAGTACTCTACTTAGTCTGACAAGATATATGCTAAGGAAAAGAAGTCTGATCTGAAGAAAAGAGGTAAGATCTGTAAACTTTGTGCTCTGATAAAGGTAAGACTAATGAAAAGTTCTAGATCTGAAGGCTTTGTGCTTTGTAGAAGTAAGATTAGTGGAAATTTTTTCTTCAAAAGTATGAATCTATGTATGTTTGATAGATTCTATCCTAGCTTGAAAACTAGGGTATTAATAGATGAAAGAAGATTTTATATGAATAGAGATGATATGAACAGTGAAAAATATGTTATACCTATGCATAGAAAGAATGTTTGGACTAATAAGTGTATGTAGTATCCTAGAAAGAATTTTTTGCAGGTTAGCTACCATGATCCTAGTACACAGTACAGGAAGGGTTGGGGATCATTTAAGAGAAAGAGAGGATTATCTCTTTATTAAAATTGTAGAAAACCAGGACATCTTGCTAAGGAATTCCCTGGGAAAAGACCTAGTTGTCTTTGTTGTAAAACTATGGACCATGAAGTGTTGGATTTCCCTAGAATGATTGCTAAGATGGAAGGAATGAATCTGAATAAAGAAAACCCTAAGGTAGATCCAGATGTAGTAGAACCACAGAAAGAATCAGAGAAAGTATTACTACAAATAAACGAAACTCTGAATGACCACCGACATGTCAGATTATTGGAGATCTTCAAAGAAAAAGAATACCTTGAAGTAAGAATAAGATACTTTGACATTGACTATGTTTTAGATAAGGAAACATGGGTGAATATCATGATAGAGAGAAGTTGGGAAGCTATAGGGAATCCTTCTTTGATCCCTCCGTTAGGAGGAATAGGGTTATTCAGAGGAAATCTGATAAACCTATGTGGAAGGCTCACTCAGATACCTATGACTGTTAATGGAAATTCGACAAAAGAAGATTTTGAGATTATTAAATTTACTGAGAACAGCGTCCCATCTACTATGTTACTAGGGAAACCTTGGTTCGAAAAAGATCAAGCCAAACGAAAGGAAGAAGAAGAATGTTTGGAACATAAGAAGCAAAAATTAAAATATTTCATGACTAGAAGGATCACACACTTGATTGAAGAACACAAGAATATATTGAAGATATTTAACACTAGAGACCCAGATGTCTAAGTTGCAAGAACACTAGAGGATCCACAAAATATTGAAGTACCTATCCCAGACAAAGAAGAAGTATTATCTTAGAACCCTAGGGAAGAATCTCAGCAGCACGAGGTGACTATGTCAAAAGAAGACAAGAAACAGAATGGAAAAAGGAATATTGAGACAAATATCACTGGGAAGAAGGATAGAAATTTAAGTAAGAAGAGATCCAATATCAATAAGTTGCAGAAGGCTCCAGAGGGAACCTCGCAGAAGGAAAAATTGCAAAATTGGAGCTTCACCAGGATATCAGAACAGCGACACATGGCACTTTGCCATGACAAAGAAATATAGTCGTTAGGGACATTATAACCATTAGATCAATGCTCTGAATGGATAAAAATCCATTTATGGCTAGCCATCTCACCATCTGACCGTTGGGACTGCACCATAACGGATAGAACCAAGTTAATGAAGGCCACATACCCGTTGCAAGCAACCCATTGTCGAGTTACCTATTTATCCCATCGTGCCACACACCAAGAACACTTTTCCAATTGAGAATTTGAGCCCTCAGACTAAGTTGAGTTTATACAGTCATCATCATGCTTGTGCTCTCTATCCCGTTACTATGTGTAAGCTAACCCTCGAACCTGAGATTGTTAACCGTGAGGGTGTATGTCGGACGAGTTGAGCACTGCAGAAAGAGTTGTTGAGGAAGTTTTGATTGACCTCATGACTAAAAGAGTCATGTCGATGTCTATAGGTATACAAGCATCATCCACAAGAGGACTACCTGCCTCTCTATCCACAGCTCATGGAGCAAGATCATCCTGGTCGTCCGATGAGAAGCGAACTAAGCACAGGGATGACTTAGCGAATGCTAAACTAATCCTGACTATCCTACCCACCTATATACCACCTTTAAGTGGTGTTGTAAACAATGACAGTGTACCTATAGATTTCAAGTACGCATTGGTCACTGCATACCTCCCGAAGGGGATACACGTAGTGCAAGCAGACCAAGATAAGATTGCAGCATTGAAGTTTAGTGACTTCAACCTCGGTGATCGCAAAGTCTACAACATGTTAGCCCCATATAATTATCTGACTAGAACTAAAGGGAAAAACTCTAAGGTAATTCCCCAAGCATGGACCCATAACCTTGCACAATCCACTCTACTCAACATCATGAAAATTCCCTACTTCAGAAGACACCAAAAAGTGAATGCATGTGTCAATATGTTGTTGTCTTGTTACCATGGTAGATATTTGTGGCTAAACCATCGTATCACAGTTGATCAAAACTTGATCAATCAGATCATGAGTTTGAGTATGCAAGGACCCGACCCATGGGACTTCTATTCTAGAAATGCCATGGATCGTGCTCTCGCACAAGAGGAAACAACGCAAGCCACCCAAGCTTTGGTATAGGTACAGGAAGTACTTGTAGAACAATGCCAAGCTTTCGAACAAGAAAAGAGTGCTCTCCAAGCAAGGTTCGATGAAGAAAAGGCACAGTTGTAGCAAGGCAAGGACTAGTTGCTCGTCGAGCAACTCGAAGTAAAGGAAGCGGTCAACAGAGAACTACGCTTTGTAACTATCGTAGAAGTAAAGGCAAAGAATCAAATCATGAATCAAGTAGTGCAACTTAAAGAAGTGATCCAGCAGCTACAACAACGCATCGCAGACCTAGAAATACACATTGTGCTCAAGACTCCACAGGAGGTAAAGGACCAAAGAGATGCAACTGCCAGGAGCGCAGTTGAAAGGATAAAGGCCCTGACCTTAGAATGGAAGAAATTCGTTGATCGCAGTGCCCAGACATATGATAAATTTACCAAGAACCCAAAATTGCAAGCACTCAAGTCGCAGCTCTAGGAAGAGAAGCAGCACACAGAAACACTACAGACACAGCTAAAAGCCCTGATAGTTGTGGAGAGAATGAAGAGATCTCAAGAGTAGTGAACCGCCTAGAAGAAAATTCATACTATCTAGAGTAGATTTATGGAGATAACTCATAAACTCCAACCTCTGCAAGATAAGGCCTATCAGTTCTTTACAGATGTAGAATGCCAAGGAGCAGAACTGGAGCAGGTTAGCACCACAATAGAACAGTGCCTGGAAGCCTATGAATGATGCATTCATTCAAGAGTTTTATGAATAAGAGATTGTAGCACAATGGAAAATGAAATCAATTCAAGCCAAGCTCAAAGCATTCAAATCAGAACTTCCTACATCAATGTGAATCGAGACGAGTCATAGGTGAGTGTTGGGGGCATGTTGGCCCTTGACCAAGTTTTGAGGGATCTGGTCAAGTTTGACCTATTTTGGGACTTTGACAGCATATCGAAGGAGGAGCACAAGATGAAGTGGAGATCACGGATCTCGGGCCCTTTTGTGGGTCCTTTTTGGGTTTTTAGGATTATGTAATGGGCATGAGATGTCAGCCCATGGGTTTACCCTTGTTTGGTCCTATTTTGTAATATATGTATAGATGTCTAGGAAATATAGATAAGGATGAATGGATAAGTGCTAGATCTATGTGACTGGAGGATTGTAAGCTCTGTGCATATTGTGTGAGACTTGCAGAGCTGAGTGCAAGTCATTGTCAGAGGTTGTGGAAGGTTGTGTGCCTAGATCTACCAGGGAAGGAGGATCTAGCGAGTTGCACAGATATCCTATCCTAGGTGAAGTAGGGTTTTGAGGCTCTGTGCTTGTAACCGATTGATTGAAGACAATAAAGAAGAAGATTTAGTGGACGTAGCCCCAGGGTGGGGGTGAACCACATAAACACTATGGTGTTCCTCTTTATGCTTGTCTTGATGTGTTTATAACTTCTTTTGTTGAGTTCTTTGATAGAGATAGATAAATTTTCTTAGGATTTGTGCTAATGATATGTAAGAATGTTATTTATGATCTATATGAGGGTGCTTAGTGCTTGATCTGCTAGATATGATCTGCCTGTTTTGATAAAGTACTTAAATACATCAGATCTGAGTGAATGATGCGATGCTATGTTCTATCTGCGTAGTAGTTATTGGTTGAATATTGATGAACTGTTGATGTTAAGTGCTCTTTTAAGTAATATAATCACATATATGTGTCCCAGCTAAGGTTGTAGACACTTGAGTCCTACAACCACCCCTGCCTCTACCTCGGGTGAGAATTCATCTGCTTCACAGGTGTTGCCGAAAGGGCCGGTAGTTAGGGTTTTTTTGGTGCATTGTTATAGCATTGAACCCTGGGTCTGCTCCTATTCCAACATAGTGTTAAAATAGATGACTGGGATTTAAGAATTCCAACAGTATTATGGGCCTACAGAACTACCTGCGAGAAGTTAACAATGAAAACCCCATTTAATTTGGTATATGTCTTAGAAGTAGTGGCACCTATGGAATACTTGGTTCCTAGTTTACGAATTATAGCATTTATGGGTATGGGTGACACTAACGTTGTTCAAGACAGACTTGCGCAGTTGTTGGAACTGGAAGAAAATAGGTTTATTGTAGGATTTCATCAGCAGGTACATAAAGAAAGAGAAAAGGCTTACCATGAAAAACATATCAGGAGGAAAGCATTTAAGAAGGGAGATTTGGTATTGTTATATGACAACAAGTTCATGAAGCATCCAGGAAACTTCAAGACACATTGGCTAGGGCCATTTGAGGTTGCATATGTTATAGAAGGAGGAGTCGCGCAGTTGAAGACACTTAATGGAGAATGGAAAGAAGGTTTCGTAAATGGGATCCAATTGAAATTGTATTATGACAACCAGTTGCCTTAAAACTCTCAGTAAAAGCAAAGAAAGAAAGGTCTAGGTACCAAGTGCAGTTGAAACTGGGTACCAGACACAGAAAATACAATTTTCACATGACAAGGAGGGATAAAGCAGAAATCACAGCCTGCTTCGTGTAGTCTGAAGTCGAAGTAAAATAAAAGTTTCAGTCTTATAGTGACTCGGGACAAGTCACATGTGAGTGTTGGGGGCATGTTGGCCCTTGGATATTAAAGGAAGTGAATATTAAGGAAGAAAGGTGAAGTACGAACTGCATGGAAGGCACATAAACCAAGGAAGGGTTGAAGTGGGAAAAGAAGCAGAAAAGAAAGGAAAAGCTAGTCGTTGGAAGAGAAGATCGAGGAAGATGAAGCAGTAAGGAAAATAGATCGTGGAAAACTCAGTAAACGGAAAAAGACACCAACAAATGATTTGGAGCACCTCATGGAAAAGAAGGAAGGACAGGTTGGTGAATCCCTTAAAGCACGAGTCAAGTGGACCTAGGGTTTTGGACCTAGGGTTTTGGATCTATGGTTTTGATACCTAGATTTTGGTCATGTTATGTATAAATAAAGGTTTAGGAGAGTCAAGGGGGTTTCTCAATAATTGATTATTAGTCACTTCTATTTTTATTGTCGAGAACAATATTGAGTTTGTATTGTAAAATCTTTAGCTGGGTGCAAATATCAACCTTGCAGATGGGTGCGGAGGAAGGGAAGAGAGGAAAAGAGGAAGAAAGGAATAGATCTGCATCTAAGTGCGTAGAAAGAATTGTATGTTTTCATCTAATATATTAAGAAACATAGTTTTGTGGACGTGGCCCTAGGGAGAGGGTGAACCACATATATTTCATTGTTCTTTGTGATTGATGTTGTGTTATTTAGCCATCTGATATATTGTTATTGCATTATTGTGTTAGATCATATATATAACCTGCAAGGTAAGCCCAAGAAGGGTAAAGATTATCTATATTGATGTGTGTTGTTTTCTTGGATCTAATTTTCATTTCCTTTGGTTGTAGACACCTGTGCCCTAAAACCCCCTATTGCTACTTCGAGTGAGACTGCATCTACCTCGCAGGTGCTGCCAAAAGGGCCAGTAGTTAGGGTTTTGTTGGTGTGTTGCTAGAGTTGAACTCTGGGTCTGCCCCTATGCCAAAAAATGGTTGTGTTGCCGGGACAAGGATATTCTTGAGGGAATGTCAAGGTGGTTCCCATCGAAGACAGAAATTTAGAAGTGGATAAAGGAACAAGAAAAAAACTTTACTGAAACCTAGAACAAGAACCCTAGGATTAATACAGAAGACTGGTTGGGAAGGTACATATTTACCAACATAAACGAAATTTTATTTGGAGGAGTTCATAAGGAGTTATGTAAGTGGTTAGCCAGACTAGCAGATACCCAGTTTAAGATCAGATCTAGAACACCTGTGGTTGGACAACAGTGTTGATCAAGAAGGTCAAGAGAGTTGATAATGTTGTGTCTAGAGCAGTGGATCTCTAGTTCGATAGAACTATTGGAGGGTACATTACTGAGTTTTCTATTGACAGAGTTGAATCGTATAGCCAAGCAGAGAGGTACTTCTTTAAAGGACCTAGGGTAAAGTTTCTACACTTCTTGAAGCCAATGATTAAGATGTTATTGCATGAGAAGAATATCCTAAAGATACATTAAAGCTAATGTTCAAGAATTCAGACAGTGACAGTGACACGGAGGCTGGACACACATGCAGTGGGAGACCATTCAGAGAGGTTCCTCTTGCGAACTTATTCAAGAAAAACTATGGAGACGAGGGATTCTACAGTGATGAAGAAGCATATCTAACAGATGAAGAGCATTCAAAACCCACAAGAACAGAGGAAGTACAGACTAAATAACTTCACCAAGGAGAGCCAGAAACTTCAAGAACTGTGCCTACTATCGAATTAAGTACTATTACTCCCCCTGTTGTTTTAGCAACATTAAGTAACTAGAATAACCAGAGTATTCAAAGTAGTAAGAGCATTGTTACCAACAGTTTAGTACATACTCAGTCAAGAAACCAAGGAAGATCGATGGTATATGAAATGAGGTTACCCATCTTCATAGGGGATGGATCTGAAGATCCTGAACAACACTGGTTCTTACATGAAGATGTATGGAGCATCAAGCATGTCACTTACGAATCTATTAAGAGAAACAATTTTAATACTACTTTGAGGGATCGCACTCTGAACTGGTATATGAAGTTTGCTTCAGGACCTGGATAGCCTAAACCACTGAATGTCATTAAGAATGCGTTGAGTGTAGAATTCAACAAACCTAAGTCAAATTCGTAGTGCACTAAAGAGATGAAATAAATAAAGCAGAAGGTAACTAAACCTATTTGGGAGTTTGATCAAAGATTTAAGACTCTGACAGGTCGGTTGAGTTTTTAGATTCCATATGAACAGAATAAAGAATGGTTCATTGTTGCTCCTTTGCCACATATCATATTTCCTCTAGTGCAATAGAAAGTCGCTTCGCAAGATGAAGCATTGGAGATCGCCATGAAACTAGAAGCATCCCATGTAGGAGAATCCAGCCCCAATATGAGTCAAATCTTGAATCAGTTAACCAGTTTATCTTTACAGGTCAAGGATATGAAGAAAGATAAAGGAAAAGAGAAAAGAGAAGATATATGGTGCATCAAATGTAAATCAGAGGGCCATGACATGGAGCATTGTCCCCTATTTCATGAATACTTTGCCTCTAAAGCACCTATTCCTTTGAAGCAGGCTATTGTACCCTAGTGTGAAGTATGTAGAACGAGACATCGCCCTGATGAATGTTATTATATGCAAAAGTATGTCC
Source organism: Picea abies (assembly GCA_900067695.1). Taxonomy (NCBI): domain Eukaryota; kingdom Viridiplantae; phylum Streptophyta; class Pinopsida; order Pinales; family Pinaceae; genus Picea; species Picea abies. The sequence goes on along the minus strand of CBVK0100247309.1, from coordinate 5,647 downwards.
AGACTGTTAGAAAAACAGGACCGCGGAGCAATAAAATAAAACAAATGCAGAAAAAAACACATAAGATACACAATACAATAGAGACACAGAATTACATCGTTCACCCAGTGTGGGCTACGTCCACCAGAGAAATTGTCAGGTCCTTCCTTTATTATTATCCAGCATATGAAGGGATACTACCTATAGCAAACCTGTTGTAACTGCCTCTTCTTTCTCTCATAGTCTCCTATCTCATAATACAATATTCACGATTAAAAACATAGCCGCAATACATTTCGCTCATAAAAGAGGGTTGCCTTCTAAGGAAAAATCCCTAACATAATTTCTATCGTTAGATCTGTGACCTTATAATGAACGGTCCAGATTTACAATGAAATTACAATATACTTTTACAAGGCAATTTTTCCTCTAGGGGCCCGCTTGCCCCCAGACCCCCCAGCCGGGGGGATAGCCCCCCCAGACCCCGCAGAGGGGGTACCCTGTAATGATCCCAAGCCATAATAGATAAGAGCTGCTACAAAATGCTCCCGCTAATACAAAATAATGCCTCCAAAGGCTGAATAAGAAATGAAGATCAATACAAGCAGATATGAATGCCAAACTCTCCAGTTGAAGAATGCCACACTCCAATAGAAGGTTGAAACCCTCAATAACTCGGCCCTGCTACCAAAAGTCTCCAATCACCCTAATAAATCTTCCAACTGATAGATAGAGTGATGGTAATAATAACCCAGGTGCCTGAATCTCCAAGATCCCTCTCAATCTCTGTAGATCTGAATTTCCCACTGAATGGGGTGCCCCACTAGATGACTGAAACCCTAGCTGGTTCGGCCCTGATGAAGATGGCCTCCAAATTCTCTGAAACTCTCCAAGAATATAGATCAGGCAATGGTAAGAATAACCCAAGTGCCTGAATCTCCAAGATCCCTCTCAATCTCCGTAGATATGAATTTCCCACTGAATGGGGTGCCCCACTGGATGACTGAAACCCTAGCTGGTTCGGCCCTGATGAATATGGCCTCCAAATGCTCTAAAAATCTACAAGAATATAGATCGGGCAATGGTAAGAATAACCCAGGTTCCTGAATCTCCAAGCTCCCTCTCAATCTTCGTAGATCTAAATTTCTCACTGAATGGGGTGCCCCACTAGATGACTGAAACCCTAGCTAGTTCGGCCCTGATGAAGGAGGCCTCCAAATGCTCTGAAACTCTCCAAGAATATAGATCGAGCTATGAGAATCCCATGGGAGAAGTTTTGGGCTCAGATCTCAAGCGGATCTCCCTAGATCTGAGTTTTACTAAATCACAGGACGAACTGGTGCGCCCTCTCTCTATCTGCACATGAAACTGATGTAGAATCCTCCTGCAACTGAGTAGATATGGAACTAGAATGGTGTGGGAGAGTATTGCATCTCTGATACCAAGCTTGGGACAAGATAGGTGGAATCTTTCACCACCGAATCGTCCTCTAGGGTTTGTTATGTCAAAACCCTCAAAACCCCCAATATTGCGCTCACTAGCTAGAAGCCAGAAATCAAAATAAGATCATACATGAATGAAT
>CBVK0100247308.1:4552-16843 GCA_900067695.1 Picea abies | reverse complement strand
TGAAGTATGGAAAATAAATATGGAAAATATGGAAAAGAAAAATGAAATATAAAAATAATTACGTGAAATCCGGGAAAGGAATAAGGAAAAAGAAAATAAGAAAATGGAAATGGAAAATGAGATGATGGAAATGAAAATGGAAAAGGAAAATGGGAAATAAAATAAAAGTGAAAATGAATGTGAATGTGGAAATGGATAATTAATGAAAGTAGAATAAGGAATGAAATAAGGAATAATGACTAAGTGTGGAATATGTAGTAGGAGAGTTGAGTGGAAGAGAGAAAATGGTTAAGTATGGAAATTAGAGGAGGGGAAAGGTGAAAATGGAAAAATGGTTAAGTGTGGAGAGTAGTAAGGGGAATATGAGAGTAATGAGTAAATGGAAAAATGGATAAGTATGGAATGAGAGTATGAAGAGAGGTGAAGGGAGAGGTGAAGTGAGAGTATGGAGAGAGGTGAAGGGAAAAGAGAGGAAAATGGTTAAATATGGAGATGGAAGGTAAGAGAAATGACTAAGTGAGAAACGACACTTAGAAAAAAAAAATCAATTTTGCAATATCTCTCTCAAACTTCTGGATGAAATATTGAATGTATTAGGCATACATAGTCGTATTTTGATTCTAAAAAATGTATGACAAGTTGAGACTGAAGGCTTCACCATGAGCTTATAATAGTTCAAAAATTTTCTTCTTCTGATAAATTTATTTTATTATTCCAAGAGCGGGAAAATATAGGTGACCAATATTTGGTCAACAACTGGCTCCAACTGCGGGACAATACCCTCTTATGGGTTGTTGAGAACACCATAATTTGAAGAGCAGTTGTCTTCTCCATGGATTCATCTTTGAAATGGATTATTATATTTCTTCCTTCATGCAGTTATCTTTAAATATCATCTCCACTTATCAACTACCTTATTATGCAAAACTTGAACTGAGGAAACAAACTATGTACAAACAAAATCCACCTACCCTACCTTACTTGAAGGGAAGGTATACTTTCAAATGTAGGTAAATTTCCAATGAATTCATTCAAACATCCAATTGATCTTTGGAATGAGCTCCAAAACTGGGAAACATATTGGGGCTTGTACCAATGAGTCAGAGGCACTCTGAATGTGTATTGGAGAAAAACTAAACCAAGTGTGTTGAGAATTTGATTTCATTTCTTTTCCAACAATTCTTTGGAACCATGATATAATGAAATCAACTCTTGGTTTCTCAAAAGTGTTTCTATTTTTTACTGGATAAGGAATTTTCAATTTCAACATACTTTCATCTTTCTCCTTATCACTGACTGCATCCAAAAACAATTATTCACTAGAAATGTTTTGAAAACATTCTTCCTTCATGCAATGGAAATATTGCTCATCATTGTTCTCAAGATTATTCTCTTCCAACAATTATTCTTGATGTGATTGTTCTTGTGACCTTTCATCATCAATTTCTAGGCTAAAATATTCTTGTGCATTTGGTGAAGGATCATCGATTTCATTTTCAAATTTGTTGCTTGAAAGATATTCATGTGGAGTATATGAAAGGATGAAATATTATTTATCTTGCATCCATATGGGAGAGGTTGGGTGGGAAATTTCTTCAGCAAATAAAGTTCCTAACACGTCCCAACTAGTAATGGTCCTGGGCAATAATGAATGGTACTATTCAAGAGCATCCCCTTGCAGAGTTTGTAAAAACAATCGACGTGTAACATTTTCTTTGATAAGATTGAAAAATTCACATGTACATTTGAATCTAAACAAATGTTTCTCTACATCTTATGAAGTATTTCCAAAGAATGTAGAAAATATTTCAATAGAAATACCAGCCTTCCGAAAATCAATTTCTGGCAGATTTAAAGGGGTTTTGTGAATCGCTTTTTTCTTTGGATAACTCTTCCTTTTGTTTCATCTTGTAAATCCATTGATGGGATTGGTGGAGAAGGTAAAGGAACATTATGAAATGAAATAAATTCTTGAGAGGAATCATAATGTGTATCTTCATGATATTTTTTAATCTTTCTAGTGGATTTACCCGGGCTTTTAAAATTTATTTCAATGGAATTGCCAAGGAGTTCATATTCCCAAATATTTTTTGCTTCTTGGCTCTCTTTGAGGTCATTCAAACATCTTTGTATAATTATTTTATAAACCCAATGCATCTAGAAAAAACGACAATCTTCTTGAATCTTCTTTCTAAAACTTTGAATCATGGAGACTCCGGTTCCTCAATCATATATGAAACAAAGCCTCAAATTTCTTGAAAATAAATGGCTCCTTAGTATGGTCGCCAAAAATGTTGATGTTTGGATTTGTTAATACTGAAACAAAAACCTCACGAGTATATGAATTCCCATGCATTTTTATAGAGGTGGTACTCCTCTTTGGCTAAAAGATATATCTTGAATATATTGGATTAGGAAGAATGCTTAGAGAGAAAACCCCAGATCGTTATTACTTTAATTTATACATGGAATGGTTCTTTAACAACTTGATCTGATATTTATGTGCATCAAGAAGTCTTTTGACTATAAAAAATTATTGAAGGAATGATTCAATATTAGAATATCTATGTGCTTAACATCATATATACAACCCTCTGAATCAAATAAAAATAGAGGATAAATCCATATCTTCTCACAAGGAAAAGAAGAAAATAGTTTCAAGTGATCATGTCAAATAATTTTAAAAGAGTATCGCAGTTAAAACATAAGTGAATTTGATAAGCATACTTCAAACATCTCACACTCTAGAATCCCAAGATCTGAAATATCATTGAATTCATGCTCCTAAGTAATTCTTTCTAGAGTTTTGTTCATGAAATATATTCAACAATACAAAAATCTTTGCAAACCAACTGACTAGTGGCTTAAAACCAAATCTTGCCACACAAGGATTAAATTTCCATGGATCCAATAGGAAATCATGGCTTGCATATAATAGTAAAATATATGGTTGTAAATACTTCATTATCTTATTAAGAAAAGGCTTGGAAGATTACAAGAGAAACACTCAAGAACTCAGCCTTATACTCAGTCGAGAAGTTCAAGAATAAAGCTTTGAAAAAATGTTGTAGAAGAAGAAGAATGGAGAATATGGAGATATTTGTACGTTGATAAGAAGCTTTGTTGCATACCAATGGCTAATCCCTTCTATTTTGATCTTCTAATTAGCTTGCTTCTAACCCTTTGATGAAATCCTTTCTTTCCTTTTAAAATCGGTTCTTCTAACTCCTCGAGTAGTTAGGGATTTATCTTTCTTGGAAATACCACTTTTATTAATCCTTCAAATAAGTATCCTTAATTAATTCACATAATTAACATCTATGTTTTGAAGTGAGATCTTTTTCATCTTTCATAAAAGTTTTTAATTAAACTTTTGTTTTGAAATTTTATAATTAATTGCCCCTTTAGAGAGGGTATTGTGTTTTAATTTTATGGATATTATATTAAACGTTTTAGACATAAAACCAATTTATATGTGATCTTCATCGTCTTATATTTCCAACAAGTCCTCATAGGCACAATTTTAATTCATGGATCACAATATATGAGTTCATGAAGTCGAGGTATCAAATAGATTAATCAACAGACCATAAAAATATTACTGATTGTTCTTTCAATTTCTGAGAAACATATGGCCAACTTCAGACCTTGAAACCTATTCCACAATTTTTCTCATCGAAATACCTTTCCAACGAGTTATATTTTGTGTGATTCTGACTCCCGTATCTCGAGATATGACCTTCAAAACATTAAGACTCGGCAGTCGTTGATTGATCTTCATGGGGCTATTTGGGCCCTTGATTTGAATTTTGTCCTCCTTTAAGAAAATTCAAATTTATCCTCATAATATTTATCCGACATGTATTAAATCTTTTGAACTTTATGATATATATTAAAAAGTGTGATATACACTTAGTAAGAAATAAGAGAAGACTATGGAGATTTGAGAATTTGACCCCTTAGGAAATTAATTAATTAACTAATATCTTGACCAACCAGTCATACTACACCCATGCCCAGTCAACACCCAATGTCGATGAGTTAGATTCCACATGTCACCATGTGTCGCTGCATGATGGGTCACCATGAAGTGCCACATGTAATGAGGTAATTTTTTTCCAAGTGTCTCCAATAGTGGGTTGCTATGTGTCACCAATAGTTAACCACCATGTGTCATGGGATAAGTGGTTGGAATGTTTAGTAATTTGATTGGTTGATAATTATTTAATTTTGTTTAAAATATTTTTAAGTATGGGGAGAAATTGGATGAGAGAGGGCAAGGAAAGGGTAGTGTAGGGGGAAGGGGAGAAATTTGTGTAGCGGAGTATGGAGAGTGATGTGAGATGATGTAGGTGGGGTAAATTGAGTGTAGCAGAAGTTAGGAGGTCGTCAGTTGGGGAAGGATGGTGGTTTCGTGGGTTGGGGGAGGTGAGAGAGGTGAGGGGGTATGGTGAGTTTGACATACTGAAAACAAAAAATTACTTAAGTATGGAGTGAGTGGGTAAGGGGAGTGGAGTGGAGAAGAAGGGGAGGGATAAGGAGTGGAGAATAAGGTAGAAAAAAATTATAAGTAGTTGGGTTGGTCGGGTGTGTGAGAGAGGTGAGAAAAAGAGAAAGGAGAGGGATAAGGAGTGAATAATAAGGAAGAGAAAAATTCTAAGTAGTTGGGTCGGTCAGGTGTGTTAGAGAGGTGAGAAAAAGGTTAAGTGTTGAAGAATGAGACAGAAGGGAGAGTAAAGAGAGGAGTGTGTAAAAATTGAAAATAAACTAAGTGTTAGGAGGAAAGGGAAGTAATGAGATGAGGGGGATTTTCAAAAATATTCTAAGTATGGAGAAGAGAGGAGATGTAGTAAAGGAGAGGATATTCAAGAAAAAATCTAAGTGTGGAAAGAGAGGAAGAGTGATAGGAATAAACTAAGTGTGGAATGATGTGTACCAAGAGATGAACATGGTTTTATAGAATTAGACATGGTTCCAAGACATGTCAGGGTTCCATGAAAATGTTCATGGTTCAAATAATTCTTAATTCCAAGAAAAAATAACTTTTCTGCATATTGAAGAAGCACTTTTTGTCGGTTTGATGAAAACCTAGATATCTTGAGCATACAAACTCGGATTTTGAATCTGTGAAATGCGTCATGAATCTGAGATTGAGGGCTATGAAATTAAATTGTATTCCTTAAAAAAACTTCTTCTTCTGATATCAATTTTTTATTATTATTCCAGGAGTAGGAAAATATAGGTGGCCAATATTTGTTCGACAACTAGCTCCAACTGTGGGACAATGACCCCATGTGGGTTGTTGAGAACACTAGAATATTAAGAAGAACTTCCTTTTCCATTGGGATATGAATTCATATTCAAATTAAATTCTTGTAATTCTTCCTTCATGGAGTTATCTTTAAATATTGTCTCCACTTATCAACTACCTTATTATGAAAAACTTGAACTGAAGAAAAAAACTATACACAAACAAGATCTACCTACCCTACCTTACTTGAAGGGAAGTGACACTTTCAAGTGTAGGTATATTTCCAATGGAGCCATTCAAGCATCCATTCGATTTTTGGAATGAACTCCAAAGTTAAAGAACATATTGAGGCTTGTACCAAAGAGTCAGGGGCATGTCCAAAGTGTTCTAGGGAAAAACTAAACCAAATGCGCTCAAAATCTAATTGCATTTTTCGGCCACCAATTCCATGGAACCATGATTCAATGAAATCAACTCTTTGTTTCTCAAGAGTGTTGGTATCTTTTATTAGATAAGGAATTTATAATTTTAACATCCTTTCATTTCTCTCCAATATTTTTTATTTATCAACAATGTATTGGAAGAGATCCTTATTAGTGTAATGATCATGTTTCCATGGTGAGGTTGCAATGATAATTTGTTGTTGAACATTTATTGGAAAATGCAAGGTTGTATTTTTTTGTTCATCAACAACTTCACAAACTTCAGAAACAAAACATATCACCTGTGGATCCTCTTGTTACAATTGTCATTATTTCGATGTTTGGATGATATATTCATTAAACTCTATTTCAGATAAGAAGTCAACATCATAAAATTATGACATAAAGTGATGACTCTTACCAATATTTATGTTCATCCAATTTAAACATTGTTCTTGTGGCTTGATATAAATAGGCCATGCCATTTTGTAATTATGTTGAATGAAATCCTTGTATTCATCTTTGAATTCATTATAATCATTACTCTCAAATGAGCAAATGAGAGGTTGAAATTCCCTTCCAATGGAGCATGTAGGGGATGATCCTTTTCTTCAATTGAAACATCATAGTTCTCATTTTCAGTTTCAATTATATGATCTGAAAAAATTTCATGTCTTTCATCAAAATTTTCTTTCAAATCCATTCCTTTATTGTCTTGAAAATATATTGGGAAGTTTAATATATTAGCACCAGTTTCAAGAACATCTCTTTCAATGACTTGAGCTCATTTCATTAATTATTTCCATCTGCACTTTCCCTCTTTCTTGAATACAAATTTTAGATTCACAGGAAAAACATTTTCATAGCATCTGAAAATAATGACATCATTTGGAAACATTTATTGAGGAATTTCATAAAGAACTTTCATGAACCTGAAAGTAAAAAATTTGACTGTCTCTTCCTCATTCATATGAATTTAAACCAAATTCAAGAAAAGAGAATATGGATCTTTTATTGGAACACATTTCTCCATGAATATATTTTCTAGTACATCCCAACTAGTGATGATTCCGGGCAGCAATGAATAAAACCATTCACTATCATCTTGCTTTAGAGTTACGATGAAAAACCGACATGCAATATTATTTTCAGCAACATTAAGCACCATCAAACTTAATCAAATGTTTCTTTGCATCCTCTAAAATATTCCCGAAGACTATGGGAAATTTTTCCATGGAAATATCTTGCAAGGGATGAAATTCTCCTTGCAACTTAAGAAAACTTATATGCAAACATTTCTTTCTTTGGATACCCTCTTCCTTTATTATATCTTGGAAAATTCTTGTTGGGATTGGTGAAGAAGGAAAAATATCTTCACAGCATGAAATAAATTCCTCGAAGGAATATTTGTATTGATCTTCTTTAAATTATGAAATATTTTTAGTGGAGTCACCTGAGCATCTTTCTTGAGTTTCTATAATGGAGTCATCAGGGAGATCATCCTCCCAAATCTTGAATGATTCTTTGGTTCTATGGACATTGTCACAACTGATTTTTGACTGTAACTTCAACATAATATATTCAAGGCCATCTAATTCTTTTTGAACAAGGTTTTCAAAAACCCAATTCATGTTGAATCTATCTCTTGATCTTTTTTCAAAATTTCAACCAGAATGCATCTAGTCTTCCAATAATGTTTGATTTTAAAAGTATTATATTTCTTGAAAACAAATCATTCCCTAGTATGGTCTCCAAAAATTTTGATGTTTGAATCGGTTAAGATCAAAACAACAACCTCACGAGGATATGAATCCCCCTACATTTTAATAGAGGTGGTACTCCTCTTTGGATAAAAGATATGTCTTGAATATATTGGATTATGAAGAATGCTTAGACAACAAACCCTAGATATTTATTGCTTTAATTTATACATAGAATGGTTCTTGAATAACCCAATCTAATATTTATGTAGCATGAAGTATTTTATCAATAGAAATATTGAAGGGAAACTTCAATATCATAATATGTTTTTTCTCAACATCATACATGCAACCCTCCTAATCAGTTACACACAGTGAATACATCATCTTCTCACGAGAAAATGAGAGAATAGTTTTGATCATCTCAAAGAATTTTAAAAGAGTATTGAATTTAAAACATAATCGAATTTGATAAGCATACTTCAAACATCTCACGCTTAGAAATCCCATATATTCTTCATTACAGAACATCTAAGAAAACCAATTGACTAGATCTTTAGAAATGAAGCTTGTCAAACACAAGACTAAATATCAATGAATTCAATAGCAATCCTGGCTTACATTTGGAACTCACATACATGGATATGAATATGCCATAATCATATAATAAAAATCTTTGAAGAATACAAGAGAAACACTCAAGAACTCAACCTTATGCTCAGTTCAAAAATATAAACAAAAGGTTTTGCAAAAATGGCATAGAAGAAGAAAAACAATGGAAAAGATGGAGATATTTGTTCATTGATCAGAAGCTTCCCTGCATACTGATGGTTGATCCCATCTATTTTGATGTTTTTATTACATTGCTTCTAACCCTTTGATGAAGTTCTTGCTTTCCTTTTTTAAACTGGTTCTTTTAACTCTTCGAGTACTTATGGATTTCGCTTTCTTGGAAATACCACTTTAATTAATTCTTAAAATATTTTTTCTTAATTAATTCACATCATTACCATCCACATCTTGAAGTGGGCCCTTTTTCTTCTTTCATAAAAGTTTTTGAATAAACTTTTATTTTGAAAAATTAAATTAACCGCCCCTTGAAAGAGAGCACTGTGTTTTACTTTTTTGGATGTGATATTCAACTTTTCAGCCATGGAAACCAATTTGTATGTGATATTCATCGTCTCATATTTCCAACAAGTTTTCCTGGGAGAAATTTTGATTCTTGGATATCAAAATATGAACTCGTGAAGTTGAGGTGTCAAGCAGATTTATCAACATAGCATGAAAATATTGTTGATTGTTCTTTCAATTTTTGAGAAAAATATGGCCAATTCCAGCCCTTGAAACCTATTCCATCATATTCCTCATCAAATTAACTTTTCAATGAGTTTTAGTTTGTATGATTTTGTCTCATGGATCTCAATATATGACATCTAGAACGTTAAGGCTAAACAATTGTTGATCAATTTTGATGGGGCAATATGGGCCCTTGATTTTAAATTCATCCTATGTATTAAAATTTCGACTTTTGTTCATAATAATTATCCCATTTGCATGGTATTTTTGGAGGTTTTTATGTATATATTAAAAAGTGTGATATATACTTAGTAAGAAATAAGAGAATACTATGGAGATTTGAGAATTTGACCCCTTAGGAAATTAATTAATTAATTAATATTTTGATCAACCAGTCATCCTCCACCCATGCCCAGTCAATGCCCAATGGAAATGAATTAGCTTCCACATGTCACCACATGTTTCTGCATGATGGATCACCATGAAGTGCCACATGTCATGAGATAATTCTCTGACAATTGTTTGCAATAGTGGGCTGCCATGTGTCACCAATAGTTAACCGCCATGTGTCATGAGATAAGTGGTTGACATGTGGAGTAATTTGATGGGTTGATAATTCTTGAAGTTTTTTTAAAATATTGTTAAGTATGGGGTGAATGTGGAAAGATAGGTTAAGGAAAGGATAGTCTAAGGGGAAGGGGATAAATGTGGGTAGCAGAGTAGGGAGAGTGATGAGAGATGACGTAGGGGGAGGGTAATTTGAGTGTAGCGGAAGTTAGAGGGTTGTAGGTTGGGGAAGCACGGAAGTTTCGTGGGTTTGGGGAGGTGATATAGGTGAGGGGGTATGGTGAGTCCGACCAGACTAAAGACAAAAATTAATTAATTATGGAGTGAGGGGGTAAGGGAAGTGGAGTGGAGAATAAGGTAGAGACACATTCTAAGTAGTTGGGTTGGTCGGGTGTGTGAGAGAGGTGAGAAAAAGGTTAAGTGTTGAAGAATGAGAGGGAAGGGAGAGTAAAAATAGGGGTGTGTAAAAATTGAAAATAAACTAAGTTTTAGGAGGAAAGGGAAGTTATGAGAGGATGGGGATTTTTTGAAAATATTTCAAGTGTGGAGAAGAGAGGGGATATAGTAAAGGAGAAGAGATTCAAGAAAAAATCTAAGTGTGTGTAGAGGGGAATAATGATAGGAATAAACTAAGTGTTGAATGATGTGTACCAAGAGATGAATATAGTGTCAAATAATTATACATGGTTCCAAAACACGTCATGGTTCCAATAAGTCTTAATTCGAAGAAAAATTATCTTTTTCGCATATTGAAGAAGCACTTTTTGTCGGTTTGAAGAAAACCTGGATATCTTGAGCATACAAACTCATATTTTGAATTCGTAAAATGTGTGATGAAGCTAATACTAAGGGCTATGCAATGAACTTGTAATACTTCAAAAAATTTCCCCTTTTGATATAAATTTGTTTTATTATACCTGGAGCAGGAAAATATAGGTGGCCAATTTTTGGTCAACGAGCGTATATGATTGAAAGGCACATCGAAAAAAAAACTTTGCAAAAACCTTCGGCCTCCCACCTCCTCTAACAACCTATACTATAAATAACTAAGTGATAATTATTTTAGGGAGGTTCTGTAAAAACCTCCACAAGAAGGTGTTATCCTTGTAGTGAAAAGACATTCACCTATTTGGACCTTCTTTTGCTGCAACATCTCTTTGGAATTTTATCACAAAGAATAGTTCGAGGAGAAGGATACTTATATAAAAATATATTGTTCCTAGAACAATCCTTGATTTGATAATGAAAGACAAGAAAAGTATTCATAATTTCTCCAATCAATGGAAAGCAATAACACTGGATTTTCCGGTGATTGGAAACTTCCCGACATGTAAATTTGGCAGTAGTTCACAAGTCAGAGTTGGTGTTGATGTAATCATGGGTTGGGACAGGAGAATATCCCTCTCAAATAATTTGATACAACACTTACTTCTAATTGGTAAAGCAACACTAAAGCTTATATTAGTGCTTACTCATTCTCCTATTTGGTCTCAAGGATGGTTGAGTGTTGCTGATCTAAATTTGGTTGGAGATTGGGCTTTGGAATGGAATAATTTTATAGACTCTCTCCAACATTCTCACATAAGAATTAGTCCATGTGAATATGAGCTCATTTGGAAGAGGAATGAGGTAGGATGTATTATGCAAAATTGGCTTATGAAGCTCTATTTAGCACAAGGCTACAAGGTAATACTTGGTGGTGGCGAAAAATTTGGAAGGTAAAGGCCCAAATAAATCCATTATGTTTATGTGGCTTGAACTAAATAACAAATTACTTACCTAGGATACGACAAGGAAGAGGAAAAAAGTTGGTCTTGAGATATGTCTACTTTGTAGGAATAATAAAGATACTACTCATCACCTCCTTCTTACCTATACATATTCTCAACAGGTCTGGAGAGAACTGGAACAAGAATTGGGTTTTACAAATCTATGGATTCAGGAATCTATTGAAGAATGCTTTGTAGCTTGGTTCAAGATTAGAGAATTAAAGCAACCGAGAGTAGTTCCATTTCTAGCTCTCCGGGGAATTTCATTGGCACGCAACTTGAAAAATTTTGAAGATAATTTTGTTCCATCCTTTAGAATGGCGGCTCAATGCATGAGATCACTTATATACTACATGACTCCTATTCACAAATATCCCAGACTAGTGAATGAACCAAGGATAGAAAATTCCTTTCCATGGAGATTCTTTGATGGGTCGTGCAATGATTCATTTTGTGACAGTGGTTTTACCTTCCATCTCTATGAACAAAAATATTTTCATGCAAAGGAAAATGTGGGGAGGGGAAAAAATAACTTAAGTGAGTTCATCGCTCTCTTCTTATTACTAAAATTTTCTCATCGCCTCAAAATTGATTCATTGTAGGTCTTCGATGACACCAGTCTTGTTATTAACTATCTACATGGTAATGTTCAACTTCATAACATTGGTCTCAGGCCACTGTTTAATCATCTTTGCAATATATATGGTATTTTCACTTAGATTGTTTATACACATGTCTATAGAGAGTCGAACCAAATCGTAGACAAACTCTCAAAAGAGGGAATTATGTTACTTGATAATTATTACATGCTTCAGGAATATAGTGATGATCAAGTAGTGGTTCATAGTTAGATTTTGTTCTCTGACCTTTAAATTTATACTTTCAATTTGTAATTTGTAATTTAGGACAATGATTTTAAGATGTTGTAATGCATTTTTTAAGTATCGGTACCTAGTTTTGGAGTAGTGTACAACTTGGATAAATGTGTCTTATGATCATTTTTTATCATCTGTCACATGTTTCTCCAATAAAAGAAATAGTTTTGTCCATGCATCTACATGTGAGGATTGTATATATCTTCATCTTGAATATAAATATGTTTTTTTCTTTGGAAAAAAGTGTACTCTTCTTTCTTAAATGAATGAAATTAATGACTTTTGTTTTTGAAGGAAAAAATAAGTAAAAGAAAAATCACAAGAAATACATTCACATTGTTGGAGAAATTTCTATTTTCGACACACTAGTTCAGTGGGAGTTAATTGACTAGTTCTATTTTAGACTTT
>CBVK0100247307.1:0-16847 GCA_900067695.1 Picea abies | reverse complement strand
GGGGGGGGGGGGTCCAAAATCGAGGATGCAGCTTTCCGACGACCTGGATCGATGCGCCCGGATCAACGGCACTTGAACAACCCCTCCCTTATCAGATGCTCTATGTTTAGCTAGCGTGGGCCACTCCCCTGCCTTGTCATCCTCCATTCGTTGCTCACCACGTTTCCCTTTCCCTCCACATCAGCCTTTCACTAAATTACACCTGTCGCGTCTACTCTCCCACCTACTCCATTTATATCCCTTTTTCCATATGTCATCCCCTATCACCTCTCATCGTTCTTACTTCGCCCCTGCGATTGTAGCCCCATCACGCCATTGCTAAATCCCACTTTCTGCGCTGGCCTCCATACCCGACCTCTGATCGCCAACAGAAAGGAAAAAGGGATGAGATCTCAAATACCTAAATTCTCGATAGTCGTTGGATCACTTTAAAGTGGAACGATAGGATAAGCAAAGAAGAAGAGCCGTTGGATTTAAACCAAGGAAAAGTAGCATCGCAGAAAGATTGAGTCGTTGATCTAATATCATGATCAATGAATAACATTCATTTTAGGTTAAAATTTGTGAGGAGGTTACACTTTGGGAGAACTAGGAAGTGGAGAAATCAAATTACCTGAAGTCCCAAAGGCCAAAATCCTGAAGTGGATATGAGTCGTTTGATTAGAGGAACACTTCAGGAAGAATCCTGACCATTAGATCAAGGAGAATAATATGTGCCACAACGGGAGATCTATGTCAAAAGACCATGTCAACAAGGACATGTGGCACAGTCAGATAATGACAAATGTCATGATGAAATTGGCATTTTAGGTACGTGTAAATCATGAATTTGAGTGACATGTGGTAGCCACTCGACCCGTACCATGTCATCAAGTGATGTCAGTAAATTAATTGACTCTGGGAGTTTTACTTCGGGAGTTTCACCACCAGTAAATGACCTAAGTCCTGAAGTGGACATGAGTCATTTGATCTGAAGAACACTTCGAGAGAATTCTCAACCATCGATCAAGTACAATGGAAGGATAGTGTAAGTGGAAGTGTTAACCGACAACAAGCGATATCCACCATTTTATGACTTATTCATTAGGTGATCACTTTGGAGGAAAATGGAGCATCGATTATCCAAACCCCCGAAGTCCTGAAGTAAATGAGAACCATCCATTTAATCGAAAGATTAAAACATGATCATTGATTCTGATAAGTGATCAATCACTCGTTTGGCCTAGCACCTCGTCACTGCTTGTGGTCATATGTAGTAAGAGAATTCAACGAAAAATATTATACATTGCTTAAGTCAATAAGCCTATGGTTTTTGTGTTGTCAGTCATATGTAATGGTTTGAAGGAAGTGCCTTAGCATAATTCGATTTTTGCAGTAGTTACAAAGATTATGGTTAAGTTAAATGAAGAGGTGTGATGGTCCAAACGAAAGGACACAATGCATTATAACTCATGTTGTTTTGAAGATTATATAAATGATAAATAGTGGTGAGAAGAATGTATCTCTACAGTCCTAATCAGAGTATATATTAAATCACAGAAGCAGAGAGAGAAGCATTGAAGACATGATACAAAAGTTTTCTAGATTCACAAAATAAGGGTGGTTGGGTGGTGCAAGGGCAGGTTGGTTCCTGTAGGGGAGTTGGTGCTTCCTTATCAGTTTTAGTTGACTAAACATGGGGTAAAATCCTCCTTCCAGTTGGTGCTGGTGAAAAAGGGTGTGGGTGCATCTTGATCAGTTGGTGCTGATCTAAAAGGAATAAAATCTTCTGTCTATGTAACATGTAAAAAACAATTTTGCAGTTAATAGAAAAGTATTTTTGGTTTTCCCAATTGGGTTCCACAATAAATATTGTGTTGAAATTTTTATTTGCATTAAGAAAAGAAAGATTGAAAAATTATTCAGTCATTGATTCACCCGCCCCCCCCTCTCAGTGACAGGATTTGATCCTTCAATTGGTATCAGAGTGGGTCTTTTCACTAAAGGTTTAAAACACTTAAAGAGAAATATACATCAGAATGGATCAGTAGTCGAAGATGTCATCAAAAGTCTTCCTATTTGATGGTGAATACTATGTCTTCTGGAGTGTTAGAATGAAAAGCTATCTGATGTCCATTGGACTAAAAGTATGGACATTAGTTGAAAAGTGATATGATGTTCCAAAACCCACTCCCATAGAAACATAAGACAAGAAAAAAAATTGGGAACATGCAAAGGCTTTAAACACACTACAATCTGGACCGAGTAAGAAAATCCTTGCTAAAGTACTAAACTATAATAATGAAAAACATCTTTGGGATAAATTTGAAACTATATATGCAGGATTTTCCAAGGTAAAAAGGGCCAAACTTCAGACTCTCAAAGTACAATATGAAAGTCTAAAAATGAAGGATGAAGAAAATATATCATAGTACTTCGAAAGAGTTGATAATATTGTTAATGCAATTAGAGGTTTGGGAGTAGAAGTGTCATACAATGTGCTAGCTGAAAAAATACTAATAACACTACCTATTCTATACAATCCTAAAGTGTCCACTCTTGAAGATCGAGAAAATCTATATAAACTCACCATTGTTGAATTTTATGGAATCCTCATAGCCTATGAGTTAATATTAGGACATGAGAACATTCCAAAAGGAGATGAAACATTCAAGGTGCTCAAGAAAACAAAAAACCAAAAGTAAAAACCTCAACCTATCCATCATGAAGAATCTGATGAAGAAGAAGCCAATTTTATTAAAACAATTCAGAAAGGATCAAGGAAGTACAAAGGCAAGCTTCCTTTCAATTTTTTTAATTGTGGTAAGGTTGGACACTTTGCAGCCAAGTGTTCCTATCCCAAGGAGGACCCTGAATATAAATAATAAACAAATAAAAAATACAAGAAGAAGGAAAACCCCAACTACAAAAAAGGGTTTTACAAAGGGAAAAATAATTTTTGCTCAAAAGAAAAACACAATAGTTCATCAAAATCCAGTGACAGTGATGATCATGAAGTCCTTTTTCTAGGTATTGAAGATCCTAATGAGATAGAAGAAATTGAACACGAGGAAGAATCAGACGATGAAGCAGAGGTTAATATGGAAGAAGAACTTGTCAGTGCCTTGGATGAATTAAGAAAATACAAAACCAGATATAGACAACTGAAAAGTTTTGTAGTTGAACAAAAGGAAAAACATTAACAGAAAGAAAAAGAGATGGAGAAACTCATGAGAAACCTGAAAAACCAAATCCTATAAGCAAATAGGATGGAAGAAAGTTTGGAGAAGTGTCTTAAAGAGAAACAAATAACCTGTGAAAGAATGGAGGCAGAATTAGTTCACCTAAGAAAAAAACTTGATGCGAAACTTATTCAAACAAGATATGAAAATAGCTCTAAAGTCTTATATAAGATTATTACCACACAAATGGATTCAGGTAACAAAACTAGAGTAGGTTATTCTCAAGAAGAAAACCAAGTTAACTCAAAATATTATGGAGTTTCTCTCCTTAGTAAATTCAAGAAGAAAGATGAAGAAAAGACAAGTAATGATCAGAAATCCAGATGACTACTTCCATCCATCAAGAAGGAATATAAGACAACTCCAAATAAGGTTTATCAAAATAGGTATCCTCACATTTTTGTTGGTTATCGCTTTTCATGCTCTAATTTTGGACACAAAGTTATGAATTGTAGAGCATATAGAAGGAAAAACTTGTGGGTGAAGAACTATAATCTTAAATATAACCAAACAATAAATCAAGTTAAAAGCATAAATTATAACTCCTTTTCACCTCCACAAGAAGGGAACCTAGAATGCTTCAGATGTCATAATTATGAACATAAATCTAGTAATTGCAGACTAATGGAAGTCTCAGAAAAACCAAAGTTCAATAGAGAGAAAAAAAATCTTTGGAAAGAAAAAACATCAAAGGAGGAATGTCTTGTTTCCTTAAAAGCCCAAGATAAACAAGATATCTGGTATGTTGACAGTGTGTGCTCAAAACATATGACAAGAAACAAGGACAAGTTTTTGAACTTAAATAAACAAAAGGGTAAAGTTACATTTGGTGACAATGCTTCAGGTAACATACTTGGGAAAGGCAATGTGAGTTTGGGAAAAGACAAAGCCAAGAATGTGTTGCTTGTTGAAAAACTGAAACCTAGCCTATTAAGTGTCAACCAAACCTATGATCAAGGGTACTTTTGCATCTTTGATTCCCAGAAATGTGAGATTAGGAGAGAGGACTCATGAAACTTGGTTGGTACTACTCCTAGAACTCCCAAGAATGTATATATACTGAATACAAAATTGAATGAGAATTGTCATATAAATTTAGTAGATGAAAGTTGGCTATGGCATAGAAGGTTGGGGCACATTAACTTTGACAATTTAGTGAAAGTCAATAATATTGGGACAGTAAGAAACTTTCCAAACATCATAAAGCCCTCAAATCCTATGTGTAGACACTGTCAACTAGGGAAGCAAACTAGAATAAGGTTCAAAACAAAAGAATACTCAACCTCAAAACCTTTAGAGCTTGTTCACACCAACCTCTGTGGACCTACAAGGACCAATATTTTGCAAGGATATTCCTACTTTATGTTGTCCATTGATGATTTTACTAGAATGGGTTGGGTATGTTTTATCAGGGAAAAATGAGAAGCCCTTAACAAATTCAAAGATTTTAAGACCCTTGTTGAAAATTAAAAAGAGGCAAAAATCAAATGTCTTAGATTAGACAATGGTGGTGAGTTCACCTCAAAAGAGTTTGATATCTTCTATGAAAATGTTGGCAACTAGATATTCACGTTGATTTTATCAAATAAAATATCACCTTAATGGGATAAAAAAAATTGTGGCTGCCTCTTTATGTTTTCAAATATTTCTATCATCTTTTTGTTTTGAAAAAATTGTTTGATTAGTTGTGTGGTTGATTTCATTTGTGGTAATATCTCATTTGTTTTGTTCAATTTCATGACTGTAAGAATGAAATTAACAAGCTCTGGTTTGAACACATCGTACATATTCTAGAGTTTATCTTTATGAAATTGGATTAGTACCTAAGAGAACCTAATGATCCTAAGAACCTTAAAGGCTTTTGAACTTATCATGTTATGGGTTTCTTTCTTACCCTTAGCATATGAGTCGTTCACCTTGGAGGTATGCCTTAGGAATTTTATTCTTTTGATTTTTTTATTATCACCTACCACATTTTCGATCACGCCTAAAACAAAAACTTTGATGTAATTTGAAATATGAATGTTATCCCTTGTAGTCATATCACAGTCTCATTGTTATTGTACAATATTGTCATTCATGCCTTCAAACAATTACTCCTACATCCTTTTGTCTGAAGTTCACATTCATTGCCTCAAGTGGTAAGTCTTAGTTTTTGGGTTTGGTGGTAATTAGAGAAAGGTGGTTTTTGTTTTTGCATGTCCTTTGGTTCAACATCCACTCAACAACCTAAATGGTGGCTATGGTGGATTTCTCTCGAAGCCTTAGGTATCAGGTCTCCTCCGAAAATCAATATCTTATCCTTTATTTCATGTGGTTTCAAACATGATCCCCCCTTCTCTACACTTGCTGGTATATCGTAATCAAATGAATTTGAGGTTTTACAAACCCATAATTGTATAACAGAGACATGTTTTTGCAGGATGATTTCTGAGGCAACGGTTGAAAATTTGGAGAAACTGTCAGAAACCCATTTATGAAATGGGATCATTTACTGTCTATGCAAGAATTTTCTTTAGAAACTAGACCATTTCAGATAAACATCTCATTTTTTGAAGGAAAATATCTCAGAAATTATGTTTTGGTTGAGGTAAGGTGTTTTTTTTTTCATTTTTCTAATAGATTCAAGATAATTCTCAGGTGTCTAGGTTTATAGAACAGTGATATCCTCCCTCTCATCATATCAGTTAATTAATTCATGCCATGTTCTTTTGTTTCACCTGAAGCGAGGCTAAAGAAAGATTAATGCAAGTCGTTGCAATATTGGGAAGTGTTTTCAGGCATTCAAAGCCTTTTTTGTACAAGTAAAACCCTCGCTTGTTGATGATACCAACATTGATGCATCCCAATTCAATTTCGTAAAGAATCTTCCTCCATTCTTAAAGAAACAATAAGCTTTTTTAGGCATTCAACATGATCTCAAAAGAATCATGGAACAGGGCAAATCGCCCACTACAGATCAATCTCGGTCTTTACCAAATCATGAACCAGTGTATTGTGAGAATTGTTTTGAATGGATTGAAAGGTACTACCGAGATATTACTTACTAACAAGTGCAAGTAAATCAAGTGGTCACTAAGAACTCAATTCTTGAGAGGTAAAATCATGAACTCATATCCTGTGTTAGATCGACTTCACATAGAGTGAGCAAGCGTGTTAAGAGATCGAGAAATGTGGTGATTAAAAATTCCACCAATTTCAATACTATTATAAACTCATATTTGTTTGATGTCTCTCTTTCAAATTTTTGAATTGGTAAATATTTCCCTTTTATTTCACGATATGATTCTGTTTGGATAATGAGTAAATTCATTTTGATTTTTTTTTTTTTAGACTAGCTATAGAATCGAAGATTCTATAGCTTGTCTTTTGAATTATTTGTTTTGATTATTGTCTAATTTTGATTTTGTTTTCATTGTCTCGGGTGAACAACAAATTGATCTGCTACGATTAAGGGAATGAGTCATGGGTTGAATGTTTAGTGGACTAGTGATTTTTTGTTTTTGGAAAACAATGTTTAATAATGTAACTGTTTTGGATTGAAAGACTTCAACATAATTATCTTTTTGTTATTTTATTTTAGTAAAAAATTATTTTAAAAAATATCTTCCTCTATCTTGCATGATATGAGGAACACATCATAAACTTGTTTAAATAGCCTTTCTTTCCCAGTGATAGAGGAAATTCCTCCTGGACCATATGATGGACATTTTTTTTTGAAACTATATGGAAAAACAGTTTACTCTTTGGCTTCCGTCCTGTGTAAATTGTGCAGTGTTTTTTCATTGGCTTCTCATATAATTTCTAGGTGTGAAATGTTATATGCATCGAGATAGCTTTAGCCTATTATGCACATAATATTTTATATCATGCTTTTCTTTATGTTGTTCATTATCTTTTGGTTCAGTTGATATATGTGATTGATCATATATTCAAGTATTTTGAGTTTACATCTGATACTAGGTAGCTGGTAAAACCATTACTGAGGATTGGAATACAGAAGACTTCTTTGAGTTTTTTCAGGAAGTATTATGCTTTCTTTTGTCGTAGGTTTACACTTGACATAGGTTAAGAGGAGCTCATGCAAATACATAGAGATAAATTTATCTTAGTACTGATGATCAACAAGAGGTTAGTTAGTTTATTATTTATTTAATTTGTTGATTTGTGAATGAATATTGATTGCATCATTTAAATGTTAATTTGCTTTGTCTATTTCGTTACATCATTTACCATCTTGTTCATTATTGTTTTTTAGTTTGGTAATTAGAGTATTAGAATAATTTTGTTTTTTTTTAATCTTGTTTAGGTTCATTATCTTAAAACAATTATTTTCACAAGGCTTTGCTTAAACCTTGTTATTTGTATATAGCTATTGTACATAAACATAGTTAGTTAAGCATTTGTAATAAAAGTTTTGATTGTTAGAGTTGTATCTTTAGTTACTCCACATATTTTAGTTTTTTTATGATCTTAGTTGGATAACAGATCCATAAAACCCGCCAGGGTAGATTATACCAAACGACTTGGGTTAAATAGACAACCTCGGTTTGGATCTTCCCTTCCCATTGATGGTGTGTCATAAACGCCCATCAATAGAAACCCATGGAATAAAAATACAATTCTCTTCTTCCAAAATGCCTCAGCAAAATGGGATTGCTGAGAGAAGGAATAGAACAGTTCAGGAGGTTGCAAGGACTATCCTCAATGAAGCAAAATTATATGATGGATATTGGAGGGAAGATGTAAGATCAACAATATACTTATTGAATAGATGTCAGATCATGATTAATAGTAGTAATACTCCTTATGAAATATGGTTTGGAAGAGATCCTTTGGTAAAATACTTCAAGGTATTTGGAAGTAAGTGCTACATCAAAAGGCTTGATGAGAATCTTGGAAACTTTGATGCTAGATGTGATGAAGGTATATTTCTTGGATATGATTCTACCAAGAAAGCATATAGATGCTACAATATTAGATTACATAATATTTTTGAAAGTGTGGATGTCAAGGTGGATGATTTAAAAATGATAAGGATCAAACATCAAGAGACTATACTTGACAGTGAAGATGAAGATGATGATGAGTCAGTTGGTACACAAGCAGAAGAAGTAGAAGAGAATAAAGAAGAAAGGGAAGTGGATGATATGGATACTAGTGAATAAGAGGAAGATATTCAAGAATAAGAGATAAGAAAATAATCCCCAAGAAGAGACACAAAGATACCCTCAAGAATGACTCAAAAGAATCATCCTCAAGAACTAATTATTGGAAATAAAAGCGATGGAGTGCACACAAGAAGACAACTATTGTATCAGAAAGAAATAGCACTTTTTTCATATATTGAGCCCAGATCAATCAAAGAGGCATGTAAATATGAGAATTGGGTCAATGTTATGAATGAAGAATTGGACCAGATTGAAAAAAATCAAACTTGGGAACTAGTTCCAAGACCAAAAAATAAAAATGTCATTGGAACTAAATGGGTGTATAAAAACAAAATGAATGAGAATGGAAAATTAATCATGAACAAATCCATATTGGTATGTAAAGGGTATGCTCAGGTTGAAGGAGTAGACTATGAAGAAACATTTTCACATGTGGCCAGATTAGAGGCAATTAGGATGTTCTTAGCTTTCTCTGTCTACAAAAAATTTAATGTATACCAAATGGATGTCAAGTCAGAATTTCTCAATGGAAACTTAGAAGAGGAAGTTTATATTGAGAAAACAGAAGGATTTCAATTAAATAACACAGGATACTATGTCTACAAACTAAATAAATCACTATATGGGTTAAAACAAGAACCTAGAGCATGGTATGCAAGGCTAGATTCTTATTTACAAAAACAAGGCCTCATAAGAGGATCAATAGACATCAATCTTTATTGTAAAATTGTTGGTAATAACATGATTATTGTGGAAGTATATGTTGATAATATTATGTTTGGCAGTGATGACGAAAAATTGAGTAAGGACTTTGATATAAGTATGCAGCAAGAATTTGAAATTTCCTTGCTTGGTGAACTGGAATTCTTTCTTGGATTACAAATAATACAGTCCAAAAGAAGATTATTTATCCATCAGTCTAAGTATGTTAAATATATTCTTAAGAGAATCTAGTTAGAGGATTGCAAACCTGTTAGTACACCTATGATAGTTGGATGCAAACTACGCAAGGAATATGAGTCCAAAGCTGTAAATCGAAAACACTACAGATCAATGATTGGGAGTTTAATCTATGTAATAGCTTCCACAACTGATGTCAAGCAAGTTGCTAGGATGGTGGCTAGATTCCAAGAAGCACCAAAAGAGAGCCATGTTCAAGCCGTGAAAAGAATATTTAGGTATTTTAAGGGAACCATAGATCTTGGTTTTTGGTACCCTAGTAAGGATTCATTCACTTTAAAATCCTATTCAGATGCAGATTGGGAAGGTACATTAAAAGTACAATTGGAGGAGCATTCTTTTTGGGAGAATCATTGGTAGCTTGGATAAGAAAGAAACAGTCCTCAATTTCTCTGTCTAGCACTAAAGTTGAGTATATTGCAGTAGCAGAATGTTGCACACAAGTAGAATGGATGAAGAAAACTTTACAAGACAACGAAATGGTATTTGAGGAACCTACTAATATCTACTGTGATAATACAAGCTCTATAAGTCTCTCCAAGAACCTTGTCCAACACTCCAAATCAAAATAAATTCCCATAAAATACCACTATCTAAGAGATCGGGATGAAAATAAGAACATTAAATTGGAATATGTCCCAACACAAGAACAGGTGGAAGATATTTTCACAAAACCCTTAAGCAAAGATGTATTTTAATATCTCAGGAAAATATTGGGACTAATCCCTCTTCCAATCTAATCTCTCAAGAAAATAACGCATCAATTGGAACCAATTCAAGGGGAGACATCAATCAAATTCATAAGGATTCATTTAGTTATGACAGGAAAACTATGATTGCAGGAGGAGTTACCTGAGTTTAGATTCTAGTCAGAAGTATAAAGACAGAAAGAGATTTACCATAGGGGAAGCAACCATTTTCCATTGATGTCAAAGGGGGAGAGTAACTTCAGAGGAGAGAAGCATCATCATAGGGGGAGATTGTGTATGAAGTTGGTGTGTTTACATCAATGACAAAGGGGGATATTGTTGGACATAGTTTCATTAATGTGTTTTCATTGATGTAAAAATGTAGGATGATATGAATAGATTAAATCTCGAGAGGGTTAGCAAATGAAGATAAAATATCAAAAGAGATGACGTGATGAAACTTAGAAGGGAAAGTGCATTGTAGAAACATGATCAATTCAAGTCAGGATCCTTGAATACACAAGCGCCAGATCAAGGGAATGGATGGATTGTAGATATAAAAAGGAGAATTAAAAAGTGTGTTATTCCCAATCCCGCAATCAGTCTAGACCGTCAGATTACAAGAGAAGGATCGTTGGAGGACTAGTCAATGATCAGTTCAAATCAGGATCATTGATACATAAACACCACATCAATGGTAGGGATAGATTTTAGAGAGGCAAAGGATAATTAAATAATGCGCTAATTCCAATCTCATAATTATTCTAGACCGTCGATCGTCATCCACCAAATAGATCTAAGGTTGGCATCCATTCCACTACCAATGAGCAGTTTTCCATTGCGGAGCTCGGCGATAATTTTAAACTCCATGCTATTTGGGACCCTACAATCATCCCTGGTCATTGACCTACTCTGGGACCATTCTCAACAATGGATAAAGTTGAGTGGAAGGATAGGATAAGCAAGGAAAAAGGGATGAGATTTTGAATATCCAAATTCCCGATAGCCATTGGATCACTTTAAGTGGAAGGATAGGATAAGCAAGGCAAAAGGGATGAGATATCGAATACTCGAATTCTCGATAGTAATTGGATCACTTTAAGTGGAAGAATAGGATAAGCAAGGAAAAAGGGTTGATATCTCGAATACCCAAATTCTCGATAGCCATTAGATCACTTTAAAGTGGAAGGATAGGATAAGAAAAGAAGAAGAGCCATTGGCTTTAAACCAAGGAAAAGCAACATTTTAGACAGATCGAGTCGTCGATCTAAGATCATGATCAATGAACAACATTCATTTCGGGTTAAAATTTTTGAAGAGGTTACACTTCGAGGAATCTCACTTTGGGAGAACTAGGAAGTGGAGAAATTGAATTACCCTAAGTCTCAAAGGCTGAAATCTCAAAGTGGATATGAGTCATCTGATCAGAGGAACACTTTGGGAAGAATATTGACCATTAGATCAAGGAGAAGAATATGTGCCACATCGGGAGATCTACGTTAGTAGACCACGTCAGCAAGGACATGTGTAACAGTCAGATAATGACAAATGTCTAGATGAAATCGACATTTCAGGTACGTGTAAATCACAAATCTGAGTGACACATGGCAACCAATAGGCTCATGCCACATCATCAAGTGATCTCAACAAGTTATATCACTCTGGGAGTTTTACTTTGGGAGTTTCACCACCAATAAATTACCTAAGTCCCAAAGTCCCGAAGGCCAAAGTCCTGAATTGGACATGATTTGTCCTATCTGAAGAACACTTCAGGATAATTCTCAACTGTTGATCAAGTAGAGTGGAAGGATAGTGTAAGTGGAAGTGCTAACCAACAACAAGTAGTATCCATTGTTTTATGACTTATCCAGTAGGTGATCACTCCAGAGGAAAATGGAGCAGTGATTATCTGAACCCCCGAAGTGATGAAGTAAACGAGAAGCGTCCATCTAATCGAGAGATTAAAATGTGGTCGTTGATTCTGATAAGTGATCAAGCACTCTCTTTGCCTAGCGCCTGGTCACTGCCTGTGGTCATATGGAATAAGAGAATTAAATGCAAAAGATTATAAATCACTTAATTCGATAATCTTGTGGTTTTTGTGTTTTCAATCATGTGTAATGGTTTGAAGGAAGTGCCTCAGTAGAACTTAATTTTTTTAGTAGTTTTAGAGATTACGGTTAACTTAAATGAAGAGGTGTGATGCTCCAAACGAAAAGACACAATGCATTATAAATCATGTTGTTTTGAAGATTATATAAATGAGAAAGAGTGGTGAGAAGAATGTGTCTCTGCAATCCAAATTAGAAGATATATTAAATCACAGAAGCAAAGAGAGATGCAGTGAATACATGATACAAAATTTTTCTAGATTTAGAAAATAAGGGTGGTTGGGTGGTGCAATGGTAGGTTGGTGCCTGCAGGGGAGTTCATCCTTCCTTGTCAGTTGTATCTGACTAAATAGTGGTTCAAAGCCTCCTACCAGTTGGTGTTGATGAACAAGGGTGTGGGTGCATCCTGATCAGTTGGTGTTGATCTAAAAGGAAGAACATCTTTCGTCTATGTAACATGTAAAACAAAATTTTGCAGTTAATAGAAAAGTGTTTGTGGTTTTCCCAATTGGGTTCCATGATAAATATTGTGTTAATTTTTTTTTTTGCATTAACAAAATAAAAATTGACAAATTATTGAGTCACTGATTCACCCCTCCCCTTCTTAGTGATAGGATTTGATCCTTCATTCACCTCACCTAAGAAATTACCAGCAAGAGGTGCACACAGTAATAGACAATTTTGATGCCTTCAACATTATTGTTGTTCCTGGGATGCAAAATAACCTTGTTGATGCTCTAGCCACTGAATCCTCAATATTATCTCCATGAGAATAATATGAAGCCTCAAGGTTTGAAGTATAACTGCTCGACAAACTGTCAGTACCTAACAACATTTATAACTGGAAAGTATTTGAAGGGGATGAACAGATTGTAGATTTCCTGACTAATCAGGAGAATTTTAAGGATTTTTCCACTGATGATGAAATATTCCAAGAACTACTCATAGAATCAAATCTCCATGAACAGAATAAGGGAACCGATCACTCTAATGAAAAAACAAATTTTCACACGATACTAAAAGGCGTTTCCAATCTGGAGAACCTTTTCGACCTAAGGGAAATATTTAGATGGCCAAAGAATGAAAAAAATGGGAGCTCATGTCCTATATATGAAACTATAAACCTAAGAACCTGAACCCCAAGAATTTCAATTTGGGTAAGACATTGTCCAAAGAAGACAGGAAATATTATTTCAAACTCTTTAAGTAATATCAAGATGTCTTTGTTTATTCCTAGTGAGAATTGGAAACTTATGATACTCACATTATCCAACACACAATATCATTAAAGTATGGAGTAAAACCCTTCCAACAAAATATTAGTAAGTACCACCCATCTCTGGAACCTCTGATGTATCAAGAGATGAATAAATTATTAGATGCCAAGATTATCTTTTAGGTAATACACTCTACCTGGGTAGCCAATCTAGTACCTGTAAGAAAAATGTCTGGGGAGATATGTTTGTGTGTGGATTTTAGAAACCTTAACAGAGCATTGAAAAAGGATAACTATCCAGTCCCACCCATGGAACAACTCCTATAGACAGTATCTGACTCTGAAATTTTTTCCCTCCTAGACGCTTTCTCAAGATATAACCAAGTCCTGGTTTCTTAAGATGATCAATTAAAAAATACCTTACGGACCAAGTGGGGAACCTTTTCTTATAAATGCATGCCCTTTGTTTTGATTAATGCAATATCAACCTTCCATAGGTCCATGGATGTAGATTTTCATGGATTGATTAACAAATATGTGGTAATCTATTAAGATGTTGTAACAATATACTCAAAAAAAATAAAGACCACATTCATCATTTGAATCATATCTTTGAAAGGTGTAAGAAATATGGAATATCTTTGAACCCTAAGAAAACCATCTTTGGTGTACAAGAAGGAAAATTATTAGGTCATATCATATATATAAAGGAGGAATTAGCATCAACCATGAGAGGATAAAAGAGATATCTTAACTCCCCTTGCCTCACAATAAAAAGGCCATGCAATCCTTCTTTGGGAAAATCAACTTTGTGAGAAAATTTACTCATGACTTCGCTGAAACTATTTAACCTTTACAAAATATTATTCGCAAATATTCATAGTTTAAATGGGACAAAGAAAGGAAAGGATATTTCAACAAAATCAAAACTGCAATATCCCAAGCACCAGTGCTACGAAGCCTTGATTTCAACAAAGCTTTTTTCCTTTATACCTTTGCTTCTGAAAAATCCTTGGTCACAGTAATTAACCATAAGGATGATGAAAAAATGACACATCGATATCATTTATGAGCACTAACCTTCAAGGAGTCAAACTAAACTATATGGCTATAGACAAATAGGCTTACGCAGTTTATAAAGTGGTCAAACATTTTAAATCCTATATCCTGAAAAATCACACTAAAGTCATAGTACCTCACACCGCAGTCTGATCGTTTTTCACTCGACAAGAAATGGGATAAAGAAGGATAAATTGTATGACAGTCATTCAGGAATTTGATTTAGAAACAAAACTTGCCAAAATAGTCAAGGGTCAAGGATTGTGTAAACTGGTTGTTGAGGCCCAAGATCTGATCAATACAGAAGACTCTGGTTGGGAAAACGAGTTGTCATTATGTTTTAGAGAAACCATATATGTTCCTCCTGGGTAAACATCCTGGTACAAAAACTTATCTTATCTTCTACACCATGGAACTTGTCCAAAAAACCTAACCTCTAGATAAACAAGAGCTCTTAGGTTAAATTCCACTCAATATCGCCTCATAAAGTATGTCCTTTTCCATGTAAAATATGATGGATTACTCCTTATATGTCTTGAACATGATGATGCATAAAAGGTATTGAGAGAACTCCATGACGACATAGCAAGTAGACATTTTGTGGGAAAAACCATGATTCACAAAATATTACGGGTTGGGTATTATTAGCCTACTATGTTCAAGGACTCTCATGCATATGCCAGGAAATGTAAATCTTGTCAAGTAAGCATCACTAGGGTAAAAAGGGCAGCCATTCCACTCCATTTGGTGACCATATCCATACCATTTGAGCAATGGGGAATAGACATCATAGGAGAAATTACTCCCAATTCTTCGAAGCAACATAAATATATCTTGATTGATACATATTATTTCACGAGGTGGAAGGAGGCTATCCCTCTCACACACGTTAATGAAAAGATAGTGATCCAATTTTTAGAGACAAAATTAATAACAAGGTTTGGGATGCCCTTTATCCTCATTTTTAACAAAGCTTCCTAATTTTCTTCCACGCACTTGAAAGAATTCTCCCTTCATAAGGGGATCATAATAAGATATT
The DNA here is from genome assembly GCA_900067695.1 of Picea abies. Taxonomy (NCBI): domain Eukaryota; kingdom Viridiplantae; phylum Streptophyta; class Pinopsida; order Pinales; family Pinaceae; genus Picea; species Picea abies. The sequence continues at coordinate 1,381 of CBVK0100247307.1, read as the reverse complement.
ATGAAAACTACTTTGTTCAAGGGAATGGGGTGGAAGAGTCAACTAATAAAAACCTGGTGAGAAGTTTAAAAAAATAGTGGTTGAAAATCAGAGGAATTGGCACAATTTTCTTCATAATTCCCTATGGTATGATAGAGTAATGCCTGAATAATCCATAAAAAACTCTCTGTACTTTTTGGTATATAGGAAAGAAGCCATTCTTCCAAACAGATTGTATCTTCCATCTTTACAGTTTTCCTAGGAATCAAGAGGTCAGCCCTCATCCACTCTACAGAAAAGGGTTGATACCCTTCTCATGTTGGATAAAGAAAGAGAAAATGATACATTTAAGTTCACCTCTCATCAGCAAGTAGTTAAAATATGGTTCAAAAAACATAAGGCCACAGAAAAAAATTTTGAAGTAGGAGACCTAGTATTGAAGTGGGATAAAGAAAACGAGTCCAAAGGAAAACACTCAAAGTTCCAAAACCTATGGCTCAAAACTTTATAGGTGGCCGAGAAGATTGGGCCATGCACATACTGGTTGCAGAATCTGAGGGGGGAATCTGACACCCTCCTGGTGAATGGTCAGGGCTTAAAACAATACTTCTCATAAAAAAATAAAAAAAATAAATAAATAATAAAAATATATGTGTCTTTTGATGCTTTGTTTGAGTTTTCGTTTCTTTTTTAGCATACATTTTGATCAATATGAGTGTGTGGGTTTAGGTAATACCGTCTTCTAACTCCTTTTTTATTTCTCTCTTTTTCTTGTTATTTTATTTTTATTAAGTTGTGTTTCGTGAAGCAATGGTTGACTTTAATAGATATGGTGAAGAAGACTCTTATCCAGACCTACACTTACATGAAAAAGAAAATACGTTGGGTAAGCAAAAAATTTCAAAATTATATTTGTCTTTTTTATTGATTAAGGTTGGTTGTCATTGATGTCAACCCTTGAAGAAAGTCCGGTAGAGAATTCTAGTAGCACAAAGGTTTGGGCAATGGACCCAAAGTTGTTTCATGTATAATGGTATGAGTTTTAATATATTTGAAGGTAATACTATTCTATATGGATATTACATGTCATTCCATTTCCGGTGGTATGTGGAACATCACACAACTCCTCACGGTTAGAGAGTTATGGCCATGAGAAGTTGGAGAACCCAGGNNAGAGAGTTATGGCCATGAGAAGTTGGAGAACCCAGGTTTGGGTAATGGACACAAGTTTGTTTGATGGATAATGGTATGAGTTTTGATATATTTTTAGGTACTAATATTCTATATGGATAGTACATTTCATTCCATTTCTGGTGGTATGTGGAACATCACATAAATCCTAACGGTTTGATAGTTATGGCCTTACGAAGTTGGAGGACCCTGATATGTCATCTAGAAGCCC
>CBVK0100247306.1:0-16686 GCA_900067695.1 Picea abies | reverse complement strand
TTCTGTCTCAGGTTCTGCATCCTCCTGAACAGAGAAATTTGATAGTCCCTAGGGATGAATTTTGCCTTCATCTTGGCAATGATCCTGTCCTAGCTCTTAATTTTTTGCTTGCCTTGGCAATGCCTGTCAGCTTGTAGTTCATCCCACCATAATGCTGCATGTCCCTTCAATCTCATGACAGCATGCCTAGCCTTCTTATCCTCTTCGATATCTTCATAATTGAAGTATGTATCCAGAGCTCTAATCCAATCTAGAAGCTCTTCCGCATCTAGATTTCCCTCATAAACTAGAATGTCAATTTTTACCTTTGTACTCATTCTTGCAATAGCTTTTAGTAAGCGTTCACTTGCTGCATCTTCCATTGGTATTTCTTCTTCTCTATGTCCAACATCATCTTCATCCTCGGATTCACTGATATCTCCTACATCATCTTTGTGCCTTTCTCTTATCTCCATGTCCTCCATTATGGCACGAAGATTTCACATTTCCCTCTCCACGTCTGGATTTTTCACTTGCCTACCTCTTTCTCTGGACATTTCCCTCTCCTCCTCCGGATCGGGTGATTGTCTACCCCTTCTCCTTGGCAGCATAGTGAATTCTCCTTTTTCTCTACTACAGAAAGCAAAGAATCTCTTCTAAGCTTTGATACCACTTGACACAGGTGCACCCTCAGGCACGTCCGCTCACAGGACCTTTTCTCCTTTCTCGGCCCGAAGAACTCAAAGGTTCTCTATTTCTCTATCGGAAAATATTCCACCCATAGAAATCTCTTCAGGGACTCCCCTCCTTCTATCAGGGTTCCTTCTATCGGGATCTTGACACCCGCGATGTTCAGACAACATGGATCACCAATCCCCGATGCGCTCCTTTGTTGCTTTAGCCCCACCTGGATAAGCCTTTAGTCCACGCGACCACTCTTTGTAAGAACTTAGTCTTATATCCTTTCTGTTGGGGTTTTGGACTTGAAAATCCCAATGCGCTTCCAACCTCCATTAGCCTCCAGGCTAAATGCTTGATCCATGTGACCTATCCTTATACGACCGCAACTATAACTTCTGTCGGGGTTTCGGGATTTCCAATGTCGAAATACACTTGCCCTCAAGACTCGCGATTCTCTGAATCCCGACGCACCTTTTCCCCGCTAAGCCCTCCTGGCTATAGGCCTTGCCCAAATGACCGTTAACACATGACCACACACTTATCCCCATCGGGGCTCTGGGGTTTCTAATGCTGCAAAACACTCACCCATGGATTTCCCGATTCCTCGAACACCAATTCTCCATCAGGCTGACAACTGGCTTCCACTACGACATCCTCCTCCTTTCTGACGTGCTGACAGCTGGCCGCACACTCGTACCTTCCTCCTTGTCGGGATTTTGCGGTTCACGAAACCAAAGTGCATGAACACTTTGTCACTGAGATCGTCGATATCCCGATGTCTCAAACCCCGATCAATGACTTCCTGTCGGGACTTTTCCCGATGGCGCTGATTTTTCCACGCGTCCTCTCTGATGAACGGTCCCGATTTCTCCGGGGTTTCGGGACTTGTAATGTCTCAATTTCCTTGTCCTCAGGGACTCCAATTCCCCGATTTTCCTAACGCCTCGATCTCCTCCACGTGTCTAACTGACGGATGGCTCCAATATTCTCGGGATCTCGGGGTTTCAAATGTCGAAAAACATTTGACGACGGGATCTCCGATCCTTCGAATCCCGATGGTAACCCTCGTGCAACTTTTGTCAGATCCAGCGGCTGACGAGTAATTGATCCAAGATCCAATGGCTCACGACTCCCAGAGCCTAAAATCCCAACGTGACCGTAATCTCTTTTCTTCTCTGATAGATCCAACGGCTGATGAGACTTTGTTGATCCTTCACTATAAGATCCTGACCGTCGATTCCTCTCCTCCTTGAAGATTTCTTCTAAAATAATTAAGTGCTCCTCTTTAGATTTTGTCTTTCTGTGGCGCAACTATACAACACCTATTTTACGCACTCCTCAGCATGAACTTCCAGTTCTTCTCCTCGACAAACTTGGAAGCCTTATCCTTCCTGAGCTTCACATGATTCTAAGTCTCTACGAAGACTCTTGCACACACTCCTTCCGACAATCCTCGAACACTTCTAAGTGTTGAGTTCTTTCGACCCTGCGCACACCTACAACAATAGTCCTTCAATACTTCGCTCAGTTTCACGACTGAGACTCTCCTTAGCTTGCGCACTCCTTGCATGGCTCGTATTACTCAATTTCACTCCTGAGACAAGAGTTAAACTATCTGAGCCTTCGGTCAATGCACTCCTTGCGGACGACTTCCACTGCACTCCTTGCAGGAATCCTCGCTCAGATAGAGAAACAATTGTAACTCATTCCACTTCCTCTCAGATTTCAATTTCAACACATGAAATCATACACATAGCATAACAACAAATCTATAACAAGAAGTAAATACTCATGAGCATATCATTCAACACACATACACAAAGAATAACACGATAGACATGAATCTGAATCAACTTCTTCTATTAATTCAAGATCTGTACATGGGTGTTCTTCTACAGTTCTCTGCTTCTCTCCTATGCTCTGTATTCTTCTAACTCTTCCTGAACTATGTTACAATGCACAATGAGGGTTTCTATATCCGTTCTCCCTCTTTCTTCTAAAACTATCTAATCTAATATTCAATTCTACCTACCTACATTTACTACTATAAGTGCCTCTATCTATCTCAGACGAGAGCGGGGCGCTCAAGGTCTGATTACATTTCCCCAAGGCGCCTTCATTAAATGATCTCATTTATGTTTGGCACATCAACTTCAAGGAAAATTTATAAATTTGGGCTGGCGTGTGTCCAACTATCCTCTGTCCTCTGCACTGGCTTGCTTGTCTCGGGAGATGCTCCTGCATCAACATCATACTCCTTCTACATGGCTTCTTGATAGTCATCATGAGAAGTAGTTTGTTTAAAGGAAGTTGGTTCAAATTTAGATAAATTTAATTCAGGGCCATATGAAAGATCCATATCATCTGTACATCACCTGAATCTGAATTATCTACACCACCTCCATCTTTTCTTGTAGAAATTTTGGTTCTTGTCTTTCAAACCTCATAAAGATGAACACTTTCAAGTGTCTTTATGAGATGCTTTGGTGGACCTTTCTAAGATGGTCCAAGTTTCTGCATTGATTGAGATGTTGTTTCATTTCCATGAAGGTTCAACCTTTCAATACTCTTAATCACATCATCCAAATGAACTCATGTTCTGATGATGTGGTCGGATTTTTGTTGGATTTGTTTGGGCTGACCCGAGTTCTACTTTAGGTTTCTCAAAAAAACCCTAAAAGCCATCGACCCTTCTGGAGACTAGGAGGAAAAAATATGCACAGAGTGCATAATTAAGTCTCACCTGAGATGTCTTATGAGTGACTGTAGGATCCAAATGTCTGAAATTGTGGAAGGGAGGTTGTTGTGTGGATGAAAAACATTCTTTATACCGTAACATACATCAGATATATTATTCTAACACATCATTTTATCCATATCTACCATTCTATAACCATTTTCATTCATTGAAATTCATTTTGCAGTAAATATCATAGCTATTCTAGTGTGCACTACATTTTACTTCTACCAGATTCATTCATTCATCATAATTAAGTAACTGCAAGAAATAAGAGAAACATTCCACACAAAGACACAATTTTTTCTTTGGTTCACCCCCCTGGGATACGTCCAAAAATATCTGTCATTCTTCACTCTTTCACTATTCTTTATCAAGTTTATAGTGATCTGCATTACATAAGAAGTGCATATGAGGTGCACGTGTATATGAGGCTGAAAAGATCGCACCAAGCTTCACATCTTGCGACCTTACTCTCGATTACATTTCATCTCTCTGTCTCCAAAAACTACTTTGATTCCAAAACTAGCTCTAAGATATCTCCACATTTTCTCATCCTCTAGCAATCTCACTACCATATATTTATATTACAATATTTGGTTAAAAACCATTACAAAATGACCAAACTCCTAACCCACTAACCCTAAGTGGATTAGGTTTTTCCACATTCTAACTCCTTGAGCGTAGCTGGTTCATAATCCAACTGTTTTCCTCATCGATCTGCATCCTTCTTCCTTCCTCATTTCCCAGTGCTGCTTTTCCCTATTTTTTGGCACGCGCTCCTTTTCTGGTCCATTTTCTAACTGTCTTCATAAATTACCATGCTTTTCCCAAAATGTCCTGCATCAACAGGCTCCCAATACTCACCCGTGGCTCATCCCAAACCACTCAAGTAGTGTTTGCTTCCTGCACTGAATTCTATAGCTCCTGTAACCTACTTGAAACCTCTTCAACTTGATATTCTACTTTCGCGCTCTTCTCTGCTACAGACTCCAAAATTTACACAGTAATATGCTCCTTAAAAAATTCTTCACTCTCCAATCCAACTTTCTCAATCTAACCCTTTATTGCGTCAATCTCTATCAGCATTTTTTCTGTTCCTTATAGTGCTTCCAACTACACTTGTCTTGACTGCTTTTCTTCTTGTACAGTATTCAACTATTCCTACAAGTTCTTCAACTTATGGGAACTTTTCAACCTATCTGATATTGTCATCACTTTCTGCCTCTGCTTTAGTTCGTGCACTATAGTATTTACCCCTTCTTCTTTCTTGTCTAACTTTGGCAGTTTATCATCCTCTTGAAGAATCGTCCATAACTACATGCTCTTATTATATAGCTTTGTGATTTCCTGAATCATTTGCACAATGGACTATGTATGATCTGTATCCTCCTACTCCCTTTTTGTTCGTACTTATGTTGGAGTGTTAGGTGTTGCTAGGAGTTATGTCAACTCTGTAATGTGGCTCATGTAATTCTCCATAGCTTGTGCTATTTTAAAAATATTCTCCTATGTTGGTATGTTCCCATCTTACACGATGTCAGGAATAGTTTTGAACACTTCTTCCAACTGTAGCTCTAATATTCTAGTGCATTTATTTGTTTCATCCCTCTCAAAATGCACCTGGTTAAGTGTCATCTCAAATGTCTTCTTTACTTCGTTGGAAAATTGTAAACTTGTAGAATCTGCACGAGACCTCGATTGAATTTATTGCACAACACTTATTTGAAGTTTGTATAGTGCCTTCATTGGAACCTTGGGAAATGCCAAGTCCAAATGATCAATGCACTTTAATGGATTCTGCATTGTATTCTCATCCACTTGCAACATTCCCCGACTGATAATTTTTTTTTGGTTCCCATAGCTATGATATGTACTATCTATTGTTTTGGAACTATTCTTTCCTTCACATTTTTTTGTTGTTTCTCTTTTTCTTTCTATTGCACTATAGTGAGTTTCAATTGTTCCAATGTATCCTTGACCTATGTCAATTTCTGGATTATCTCCTCCCTTTGCTTCTCAACATCATACCATGATTCTGTTGTTTGATCCTACACTTTCTCTATGACTAAATCTACATCATCCTTAGTAATTGTAAGCTTAGGGATGCCCTTATGTACCTTCACCTTCTTGCATTGGCATGTTGACTGCAGTATTGTCCTTTTAATTCACAATTTTTATGTTTGTGTAGTTGTCACTGGTATATCCATATCTGGGAGATCTCCACCTCTTGTTTCCTCTGGCATAGGAAGACTTGTATATTTTTGCATCCTCCATTTGGTTCTACTACGTGGTCCTTCTCTTGTGATGAAGTTTTTGGGATAGTATTCTTCTGCCTTGGATTTCGAGTGGTTGTACTACCCCCTATTTCTTTGGCGTGCTTTGTCTCCCTCCTTGTATTGTCTACTGGGATAGTTGTCTACTTTGAAGTACCAACCTCTACTTGTTTCTTATCTTTTGGTACCTTCTTTGTAGTTACTGTCACCTTCCATTCTTTAGGCCAATCCTTCATGGCCCAATGCACTTCTTCTCTTGTGACACAATACCTCAATTGTTTCCACTCCTTGCGACACTTCCTCAAAATTTTACATGCCATAAATTTTGTCACCAACCTCATTGTTGGTTCACCGAGTCAGTTCATGATTATTCCCTAGGACCCTCTCTCAGTGCCATATTTCTTCTTCATCTCCTCATCTAAATATTTTTCCATTGTCCTGTCATCCAAGTAGTGCTCTGATTTTTCTTCATTTGTTGGTAGACCTTTGATCTCTGCAATTAAGTCCACATCTATTGGTACAGGGCTCTCCATGCATAAGATGCATCCATGTACTAGTTCCAATGGTTGTTTTACACAATAATTTACATCTTTTCCTCTCCCAAAGTGGGGAATCTTGAGCAGGTTCATGATCCCTATGTTATATAGTCCTGCAATCCACTACTTTTGTTAGGATCTGATCCTAACCCCTCTCCATGGGGCACTAGTTAGTAGGATATGTTTTCTATGTAATAAAGGCTGACATTAGTTAATAATGCCTAATAAATAAAGGATAATAATTAAATGTAAGAAGAACTAATAGAAGCCTTTTCTTTTAGAAAGATATTCCTCTAGAAGTTTCCTTAGAAGGTAGAATTAGTATAAATAAGAGTAGGAGGCATTGGATATTATTGTAATAGAGATCTACTATGTTAGAGGTTTCCCCCTCAAAGAGGCAAGTGAACATTGTTATCATTAATAAAGGTGCTCTTTCTTGTGTTATTCTGGTATTGTTATGGATATATCATTGTTTTTTTGTTATTGCTTGCTCAATATTTTTGTTCTGCATATTATATTATATATAAAATATTGCAAGTGGTATCAGAGCTCCTTCCAGGGCACAACTTGTGGGGTAATTTTTTTTCAGGGTAGAGACATATTCCAACATATTTAAGCTATAGATATATGGTGTTACACACATAAACCCACATTTGAGGAGTCATACATGCAATAAATATAAGTGGTTTTTAAGTGCACATATGTTGGCCACACTTGTAACCACTGTTGGTACCCCTTCGAGTGGTAGTGCATCATAAAACACCTATATATGGATTGGCCTAGGCATTCTGAATCCCTCCATAGATAAACCAATCGACTGCCTGACCGTTATAGTGTCACCGAGAATAGCACTCGGGAAGATACTCTCTAGTACCTGGGTAATCAAATAGTACGGCTAAGGGTACAATCTATCCTCCTTAGTTGTTTCCCTAAGATATTGGGTCGAGAGTTATTGTTGGACCCCACACATATATTAGAGAGTTATAAAATATGGAAAACCCTTGTCTACGAAACCCTTGAAGACCTTAACCCTTGGGATGGAAAAATAAACAGAACCGACAAGATCTATTACCATGCAATTGTGTCTCCTACATTTTGGTTACAAAATTCCTACACATTCGGGGAGTCATACATGCAATAAATACAAATGGTTTTTAAGCACACATCTGTTCACCACCCTTGTAACCACTGTTGGTACCCCTTCGATTGGTATTTCATAAGACAACACCTATATACAGATCAACCTAGGCATCCTGAAGCCCTCCATAGATAAACTGATTGACTACTTGACTACTATAGTGTCACCATGAACAACACTTGGGAAGATACTCTCTAGTACCTGGGTAATTGGGTAGTACGACTAAGGGTATAATCTAACCTCCTTAGTTGGTACCTTGAGATATTGGGACGAGTACTTTTGTTTGACCCCACACATATATTAGAGAGTTATAACACAGGATAAACCCTTGTCTATAGAGCCCTTGAATAACTTAACCCTTGGGACAAAAAAATCAACAGAACCGACAAGATCTATTGCCATGCAATTGTGTCTCCTTCATTTTGGTTGCGAAATTCCTACAAATTTCTTCCTATTAAGAATTTGTCCATTGTGTCACTGCGATATTATTCATATCAAAGTTTAACTCCGTAGGAGTATAAAAAAATTATGGGGATTGTCAACACCCTTATTTATAACTTATTCCATTCCATTCCTCTCTTCATTCTAATTGCATTGGTACCCTTCAGTTTTCATCCTTTTTTTCTCCACGGTCCCACCCCTTTCCGAGACACCCTTATTTTACACCTATCCCCTTGGGCTCCTATCTTTGTCTTGATCACCCTGGTACATCTCACTTTTTGTGGTCCTGATTTCCATCTCAACACCTCCTCTACTATATAATCTGCAATCATCCCAACCACCCGAGCTGAGACCCAAGAAGACAGTGATACTAGTCTATACAACTTAGAATCATGAATGGACTCCATCCACAACACCATACAAACAACAATCAACAACTCCCTCCCTGCAACAATCCAAGAATCGCTTTGGGATACCATGCATCCATTCATGAAAGGAAAGCAAGTAGAGACCAATGCATAGGATCCTCAACATTCCCATTATTAGCATACTCATTCCTCCCACTCCCCTTAGGGTTGTCCACACTCTTGGAATAAGGTGCCCAAAGTTGACATGCATAAATTTGATGGATCCAACCCCATAGGGTGGGTCTCTCAAATGGAACAATACTTATCCCTCAATGAGGGCTCTAATTCTCAACCATCCTCACCCTAGTCTCACTCATCTCTAACAAAAACATTGAAGGTCCAAAATGTATCTCGATATGAAATGGTAGAATGTTGCAAGCAAGAAATTTGCTACTATTGTGATGAAAAGTATTCTCCATGGCATAAATGTAGAGAGTAAAAGTTCTTCCATATTGATGCATCTGCTTCATCTCCTTCTGATGACATCCCACATGATGAGGCTCCACCAAGTGGTCACACTGAAGGTCCTGTTGTAACCCTTATGGAACCAAAGCGACCCATCATATCGCTTCATGCACTCTCAACTATTTTGGCCTTGCAGACATTGAAGCTCAAGGGCTACATCAAACATCGTACGATAGTGGTGTTGATTGATAGTGGTAGAACCCATAATTTTATTCATCTCAGGATTGCTTATGAGGTCCAATGATTTGTCCACCTTGTTTCTAATTTTCAGATCCTCATCACTAATGGTGTTACTATGAAGTGTGGGGGTCGTAACTATGAGAATTTCAAACTGCAAATGGGTGATTATACTTTGAAAACCTACATTTTCTATATTTCCATCGATGGTTATGATATTGTATTAGGTGTGGAGTGGCTTCGCACTATAGGGCCAATCACAATGGACTATCAACAATTATATGAGCTTCGCCTTACACTCTCACTCCTATACCCTCCATGGTCTCCAAGAGGGATCTCCTGAAATTATCAGCTCTCACAAGATGCAAAACCTATTGAAGAAATACCACCATGGTGTGATTGCTCAATTTAATGCCATCCAAGTAGCTGAACATGCCTCTCAGATAGTTCCTCCCAGTCTGCGACTCATATTGGACAAGTACCCTAAGGTATTTTAGATTTGCACAGCCTTAGCTCCCTCCAGGGGTGAGCATGACCATATCATCCCTCTCCTTCTCGAAATTAAACCCTCCAATGTATGCCCCTACAAATATCCATTTTCTTAGAAAAATGAAATAGAAAATATCGTACAAGAATTACTAGAGGCGGGGTTAATTCACCCTAGTACCAACCCATATTCTTCACTAGTGGTGATGGTCTTAAAAAAAGAAGGTAATTGGCACATGTGCCCTAATTTTCATGCCCTGAATAAAATCACGATCAAAGATAAGTTTCCCATTCTTGTCATTGATGATCTATTGGATGAACTCCAAGGTTCCTGTGTCTTTACCAAATTAGACCTTCACTTAGGCTATCATTAGATCTGCATGAAAGAGGTAGATATTCTGAAGACTTCTTTCAAAAATCATGAAGGACATTATGAATTCTTGGTCATGCCTTTTTGCCTTTGCAATGCCCCATCCACCTTCCAAAGTCTAATGAATAAATTATTGAAACCTTAACTTCAAAATTTTGTCTTGGTTTTCTTTGATTGCATCCTCATTTACAACCACGCTTGGGACAACCACCTTCTTCATGTGGACAAATTCCTTCACTTGCTACAAGAAAACCAATTGCTTGTCAATCAAATTATTGAAACCTTACCTTCAAAATTTTGTCTTGGTTTTCTTTGATTGCATCCTCATTTACAACCATGCTTGGGACAACCACCTTCTTCATGTGGACAAATTCCTTCACTTGCTACAAGAAAACCAATTGCTTGTCAAAAATCCCAAATGTTCATTTGGAGCCAGTGAAGTGGAATACTTGGGACACATTTTCAGTTGTGAAGGGGTAAAAGTGGACCCAAAAAAGATACAAGATATGCAGGAATGGTTGCATCTCAATACCTTAAAGAACCTAAGGGATTTTATTGGTCTCACATGATATTACAAGAATTTTTTCCACCACTAAGAAAAAATTTCTAAGCCATTGACCGACATTCTTAAGAAGAATGCATTTCATTGGACACCTGCTATTGATCAAGCCTTCACAGAATTAAAGAGGGCCATGTGCACTACTCCTATCCTAGCAGCGCCTGACTTTAAGAAAACCATTATGGTGGAATCAAATGCTTCTCGGCCATCCAAATCAATAGTCCACACGCCACCAAATATCTCACTTCGAGAATTTGACACTTCAGAGGATTGTGTGAGAAAGCATAAGAAAAACTCCCAAAGTAATTGAGATTCATTGATCTTTGCAGCATGAAGAATGGTCCATCCAAGAGTGGTGCATGGCATCAAAGGCAAGGCTTTCCTAGATCATAGATCGTGATCAGATCGACGACCACGCTTCATTGTGGGGATGGAACATGCTCGAACAATAAATTTCTTGAGCAGTCCTGCAATAGAAACCATGGTATAGAGAAAGAGCTACATGGTGGAAGGTGGTGAATTGTGGGCTTAAAAGTAGTGTGGATCCAAACCATCTTTGATAGCCCCACAATCACGTGCTTATATAATGAAAAAATTTGAGAGTAGCATAGGGTCTCCCCCTAGGCGTTAAGACTCACCCCGATCCCAAGTAGGATTTAGTTAATAAAAAATTATGGGTAGCTGAAACCTCAGCTCGGTCCATAAATAGGAAACTTGGAAGCTATGGCCAAGGAGATAGAATTGTCAACCCGAGGTACCACAATGGATGATTTCTTCTTACAGGCCCATGCTAATTCAAACTTGTGTCTCACAAGAGGAAACACACATAGTTTGACAAAATGATGCGTAGACAAAATCTTTGAATGGGATGACCAGATCACACTCCTGGCAGTTGTCGACTGATCTGATTATAAATAGATCAATCTTACATTTTGTAAAGGGGGGCTTCATAGACAGGAGATCCAAGATATTTTTAGGAGCATGGCTCTGTATTTTTTAGTTTGTAAGCCTAAGGGTTTGGATTGTAAATATCATGTTATTGAAGATTACTTTGAGTTGTTTTTATCAGACTGTCTTCTTAGTTTAGATGTCATTCTGTTTTTCTTTTTTGGATGTAATCTCTTTGATCTATGGATTCCTGAGGTGGTAGAGAATCTGATGTCATCATGCCCATTTTTCATGGTTCATCACTTAGACATTTTCTATTTTTATTCTTGTCTGGAGGTAGCGTCTTTGATCTATGGATGCCTGAGGCGGTAGAGGATCTGCTGTCATCTTGCCCATGTTTCATCATTTATAACTTAGAAACATTTTGTATTCTTTATCCTCATCACCACATAAATCCTTTTGTCTGATAGGTAGTTTAAATGCCTTCATTATTCACGATACTTATGACTCCATAGCCCAATAGTCCCAACTGATCTGTAGTTACTTATGTTATCTTTTCCTCTCTTTGCAGTCTTACTGATCCACCTACTCAAACCATTTCAATACATTTACATTTTGATGGGTATTGGGCTTATCCTCTTGCAGTTGAAGGGTGATTCTTAGTGCTAACAGAAGGTACATGAGCTAACATAGGGTGTTGTGGAGGATGGCGAGTTAATAAAAAACCTATAGAAGGGTGATTCTTAGTGCTAACAGAAGGTACATGAGCTAACATAGGGTGTTGTGGAGGATGGCGAGTTAATAAAAAACCTATAAGAATCATAATCAAGCTAACTTTGGGAAAAGTTCCTTGAAGGAGGGGTGTACTTCATGCCCCACAATATTATTATTAAATAAAAATAAAAATATTAATATCAAGAATATAATAATACTTTTTAAAATGGTTATAATAATTACTTATTGAAATAAATAATAATAAATAATTATACTTAATAATTAATTTTTTTGTTAGTTAAATATCCTTGACTTGTGGGATTGGCCTATGGTTAATATTCCATGACTTAGGGGCATATAAGCCATCAAAAACACTTGGGGATCACACCCAGCCTAGACTGAACCAACCTTTAACATGACTGGATTTGAGGTGTCCCGAGAGGTTTCAAGCCGATAACTTGACTTATAGAGTGCCTTAACAACGTACTCCTTCATCGACAACTCTACACCATGGGGACTAACTATATAATAATTATGCTTAAAAGGGGGTCATAATAAATAATTATTAAGAACGTTTGAGTATTAAAAGATAATAATTAAATAAGTAACCATATTCAATAAAGAGACTCTAAAATAAAATAAATAATAAAGTAATGGTCACCTACATCCTATCTTATTGAACAACACTTAAATTACAACACAAGGCCATTAAAACTTTATAGAAGTGTTAAACACTCATTTTCCACATCTTATGAATAAGATGGAACACTTTCCTATCAAACAAGGAGGAATAATACAACACATAAAATAGAGGAATACTACAACACATAAAATAGATTGTGCATTTATGATTATGAGTGCATAGAATAATACAACACATAAAATATTTTGTGCATTTATGATCATGACTGCATAGATTATAATAGTACAATAGTGTTCATCTTTTATTGTTATTTAGTTGTTTTATTTTTTTCCACGGGAAAAAATGCTCTGTATATTCAAAAGGATATAAAAAATGTACATTCAAGAATTCAAAACAAGTTAATATTCGTGAAAAGTGTACTGTTCTTTTCCACTGTATCTTGTAATGGATAATTTATGTCCAATATTTTGTACTTCCTATCTCAAATCTCTATTATAATCGACAACAAGACCAATAAATTTGAGCAGAAAACAGGAATTTAGACAAATTTCAAAGAGTTAGCGAGATGGCTGGACCTTCTTTGCCATCCTCCCATTGAGAAAATTGAATTTGGATGAGGGGCAATGACAAATCTTTTTTTGATAAAGTGTTCACCTCGCTATTATCCTCCCTATAAATGTGAGAGTAAGAAAGATTCTTTATGTGTCTTGATGCCTCTTGTGTTCTTTCTCTCCATCATTCCAGTGCTGCCACATGGAGATCAACCTGGCCATTTAGCCAGTCGATAATGACTTTGGAGTCGCCAAGTAAAAACAAGTCTTTAATATCTAGTCTTTGAGCTAGGATGAGAGAAGCCCATGCTCCCATTATTTCCTCCTTCGTATTAGAGCCTTGTCTACAATTTAGGGTCCAACGGATACAAGTGTGAGAGTTTATGAGGATTTTTCCTCCCGACCTGCAAAGAGAGCCCCCTTATTGTGCAACACCATCGAACCAGGCTACTACTCTGTCAGTTGGTATAGTTATATTATGTCTATGAAAGGGAGGGTCTTTGGTTTGGGTTCCATATGTGGCCACCTCAACTAAAATGTTGTTAACCACCCTTTGGATCGATGGGGATCTCTCTTCAAAGAGAGCAACGTTTCTGGCAATCCAGACTTGCCAACAAAGAAGGACTGGCAACATTGGGTAGTTTTTGTTTGTGACTAGCCAATTACGAAAGCAGTGAGGCACATTGGTACTAGTCTAGGGCTCAGCTAGATTTAAAATAGTGGAGAGATGATGCTAAGCCAGGCAGATAAAATTACACTGCATAAATAAATGATTGACTGATTCGCTATTCAGTTTGCACAGAATGCAGCTGTTTGGTCCCTCCTAGCCACATGTCTAAAGATTATCCCAAACAAGGAGCTTATTTTCTGTCAGGATCCAAAATAAGAGTTTAATATTCATGGGGTAGTCCCCCTTCCATAACTTATTGCGCCAACTTTCATCGTTTTATCTCCAAAATTTTGTGGCCAATGCATGGTAAGGATTCTTAATAGTGAGATTGTCGGAGCTATCCCCTTCAGTCCAAATAAGGGAGTTTGGCCTCTCCAGAAGGCAGATTCTTGCTCCTGTTAAATGCTATGTAAAATAGTTCCATTCAACATCCAAATTCGGTTCGAGTTGTAGAAGGGATCCATTAAGCTAATTTTTGCCTAACTGTCCATGGTTGGGCATGTCACTAAGTTGATACAAGAAGTGAATGCCCTTATTGTGTAATCGTGCCAGAAGAGGAGGAGAGAGAAGGGACTTATTTCCCAAGCCTAGGATGATGTCCCTTCCAATTTTGATCAATGATCCTTTACCAGGTTTCCAAGCGATCCATTGAAGAATGATCGGAAGTGATTTAAGGAGATGTTTCCAGGTTTGTGAGCTTCTTGGAGGAGTAGTAGAGGATGATCTGATCCAGACATGAAACAAAAGGTGTGCGATATACTTGTTTATAATAACCTTGCTCCAAAGGCCCGGAGTAATCAAAATTCTCCAGAGAGTATTTGTCAAGATCTCCTTGTAAAAGAAAAGAAAACTTCTAAGTCCCCAACCTCCCATCGATTTTGGTTTTGAGATTACCTCCCACCTGTAGAGACGGTATCCTTTGTTTTGTTTACTTTCTGTCCATAGGAAGGTGTAAAGTTTTTAGAACAGATAATGGAATGTGAGATAGCACCATCCAGTACATAGGATGGCTTTCCAAGATATCCTTAATTAGAACGAATCTTCTTCCCAGTGATAGAAATCAGTTGCACCAGTGAAGGATTCTACATTCAAATTTTTCAATAAGCCAGTTCCAGTCCTTTTTTCCATAGTTGGAAGGTTTGATGATGAATCCAAGGTAGTTGAACCCCTCCTTTAGGTCTCGAGATTCTATGCCAAACAATAATTTTAATTATGACAATATAACTTCCTGAGCTCCCGAAGCCAGGAAAGTTGACTTATGGAAATTGATCTCTAAACCTGAATCAGAGAAGAAAGTGTTAATAAGAGAAGTGATAAATTCAAGTGACAAATTCAAGGTGGATTATTTAAATGATAAATTAAAGTGACAAATTCAAGGTGGATTATTTAAATAATCAAGATAAGTGACAAAATCAAGAAATTATAAAGTAAGGTGACAAAATCAAGAAGGAATATTTAAATGATAAAGTTTTGGAGAACTTTCTATTTATGGAAAGTGGTTAACCCTAAAATAAGGAAAATAGTTTAAGTGACCTAGAAATGGGTTAATTGACCTAAAAATGGGTTAATTGACCTAAAGGATGAAATTATAAATAAGATAGCAATGGTCTCTTGTAGATCATCTTTTTTTTTGCGGATCAATGGAGAGCTTCTTGTGGGAATATATTTTGGAGTATTGATGGAGAGATTCTTAAGCATTTTTGGTGTGGAACACTTGAGAATATTTAAGATCTATAGGTTACTAAGGTAACCAAGGATATCTAAGCCTAAATTCTGAGAAAAGTGAAGAAAAGAAGGCCGAAATGCAAGGAAGGATAAATTCTTTGGATGGTGCTTTCTAAGGTATGTTATTTACAGGTCATCTCACCATTTTCTCTATACATTTTTTTCTATAATGATTCAGATCTTGAAATTGCTATGCAAGTGAGAAAACATATCCAAGTATCTGTGGTTAAAATTTCATATTTTGGGTCGTTGTATTTTGGGAGTTGGACTCCGTGGAAAATAGGGTTTGTGGCTAGTCCTGAAACTAGTCAAAATCAGGTTTTTCTGGTAAAAAACGTCATAAATTCTTCATAACAGATCCAAATTCAGTGAGAAAAAATGTTTTGGTTAGGGTATAGTCTTTAGTATTCTATGTAATATTTTTAGATTGATTCAACAAATATTTTGTGTGGGGCACACTCTACAAGGTCGCTCTCTAGAATAATCCAGAATTCAACAAGGTATGCCATTTTTGCTATACCTCCTTTTCTGAGAGGTTACAAGTAGTTACACTTGGAGGAATTGCTTAAAACACACTGAAGAACATTGTGTATGAGTTTAAAATATTTATTTAGTACCTGTACAAAGTTATAATTATTTCAAGTTAGGGTTGTTGACTAATCCAAAACTAGTCATGGTTGAGACAAGCAGTTGATGAGTTGGCACATACATGAGGTGTATATTTGATGATGTTGGTACATATTGATGAGTCATTTTTGATGAGTAGTTGACACATGATTGGTATATACTTGGTACATGGTTGGATGCACTTGTTTATGGTACAGGTTCTTTGGCACAGGTTGGTGCATGGTTGATGCTCTTGTTTATGGTACAGATTGATATCTGTTGAGGATTGTTGACTCATATTAGTTGGTGCTGAGAATGTAAGCTGAGTCTTGCATATAGATCCGGTGCTCTTGTAGAGTTTTACTCTATTCATTTGTTACTGGAAAACCCCCGGATTGAAGTCCATAATAAAAAGAAAAAATGTACATACATATTGTGTTCCTTGTGGAGATGATTTGTTGATGATATATTGCTGATATATGTTCCTTGTGGAGATGATTTGTTGATGATATATTGCTGATATATGTTGTTGATATGTATTCACATCTGACTGATTATTAATGAAAACAATGAGTAATGAGTAAATGTTGAATGCTAACTAATGAGTTTTGTGTAAGAAGGAAATTTTGGGAAAAAT